>BOPP01000004.1:14118317-14144776 GCA_017312745.1 Gryllus bimaculatus | reverse complement strand
TATATATATATATAAAGGGCTTGAGACAGAAACAAGAAGTCATGTAAAAGTATAAGCTTTCGCGGCCGGCGTCAGTAGATTCGTGGCTGTCCGGGAGACGGGTGTGGGTGATTTGACTGTGCCTAGGACGTAGCGATTACTGGACAGCCAAGTATCTAAAGAAAAGCAATATTTTCTCAAAAATCAAGCTATTAACATTTACCAATAGGCGGTGACTTCCTGTGTCTGATGCAGGTATTTGTGTTATTGCTGTATGTCGTTCAATTTATTCGTTTTTTAAGACCACGCCTGCAATCTGCATCAATAAGATAAGCTCACCAATTGATTCACACCATGTTTTTTGCTTTGTTTTACGTGAAAACGACTCCTATCCGCTGTACGTTACTGTAGTCTAAGCAGTTTTCTTGAGATACGACACTTGAGGTGTTCTCCAACAACATTCGACCACCAGACAGCTGAATGAGGTGTGGCCTTTTCGAATTAACATTATTTTGTGCGTTTAACATCATGAATACATGTCACCCAAACAACTTGTTGAAGTGACCTTGGTGCCTTATATGGTCGATTGCTTCAGTGAACTCTAAGAAGGCGGTCGTTAGAAATCTTGTCGTAATTCTTTTGGTCGTAATAATCTTTTCGTAATTCTCAATAATTGATGGTTCTGTCCAATGAAACCAAATTGTCAAAGGGGAATTATGTTGTTTTTAGATAATTAAGTCTTAAAAATGTTAAGTTTATCAGATATTGTATTGAGATTATTTATTTGAAACTAGTGAGAACATTAGGATATTTATTGTTTCTGAATATCTGTAAAGAATCCTAGTCTTAGGCAGCTATTAAATAAGGCTGTCAAGTACGTTACACTGCAATTTGACAGATGTTTCTGCCCAGTAATAGGATATTTATCAATAACTAGCGAACTCTTATACTTTGGTTTTCTGATAAATTCAGTTGCTTTGGGAAGGCGAGATCAAGTTAATTGGTAGGTTGGTAAATCATGCAGTTTATTAACGTGCAATCATGTAATTTATTGCAACGTGTTGCTTTGTTACGAAAGAATAAGTCTAATTTTTTTTCATATTATTTGTAAAATGTTACCACGCAAGTTCGCTTTTTGTTGGGTGGTATTGGCCGTTTCTTTATATGATAACAAAGAAATTATACTTCGATGTTTGTTACAATGTCTACATAACTTTCACAGTTTAGGCGAAATGTGATCTAAGGTAGATTGGAGGTTGTCAAATGAATTTTTTAGGAAAAACAATTTAGCATTCGATTTAAGGTGAAAACAGATGTTCTTGCCAGAGGCGCCTCACCAATCGTTTTGATTGGATTACCAAAAAATGTCTTGGGAAAATAGTTTTGTGATGAAGAATTGTTTGTGTAAAATGACCAGGAGTTGTATTATATATGTCTTTTTTAAATATATCATTCTGTTGGTGAAGAGCAAGAACTGACTGAAGTTACAGATTGTGTGTGTGCTTCAAATGTGAGGCAATTTATGATTTTGGGAGGGGTATAAATATAGCAGCGGAAGTGGAAAATGTAATGTAAAATTAGGTAAGCATCAGGCTACGATCAAAATTTCATTCATTTATGAGGATTTCTTTAACATAAAAAGTCAATTAATGTACTGTTTGTCCCTACCCCTTTCTCTTTCACTGAACTTAGTTTAATGACGAACAAACGTACCAACGAGCATTGTAATTGAATAAAATTAAAAAAATATATTTCGCTCACTTACTATTTATACTGAGTAGTCTTCGTAATGCCCCCACAAAGCGTTATTCTGTCGTTGATAGAACCACTGCGTACTTTCAGAAGTCCAAGGCAGATCTTTGGCTGCGTAATCCCAAGGCGTTTTATCAATACGGAATTAGAAGCAAATAACACACGACAGAATCCGTGATTTGACGTAATGATGTTTTAAGGTAAAAAATTGCAACATTATTACAAAATTACAAAACATATATCGATTTGGACGTAACTGACATTAAAATCTCCTCTCAGCCTGATTATGCTAAGAGGTTTATCAACTATCATTGTTTATAAAGGTTTCCCCCAATTTTCTAGGGGGAATTCCGTTCTGGTTTGAGACAGAGGGATCTCCGCCCTGGCGTGGGACGCGTGCCGTCCTGCTGCGCGATGCGTCCCCAGGAGTCCCGCGGTTCGCTTGGGGAGTTAACGTCTCGAAAAATCCGAGGACGTTCGGAGCAGTTGGTGCGTTTTCCCGCTGAAATTAAAAATAACGTTACGCCGACTTTAATATATAATGCGAAAAGAACAAGACGAGTTCCGCAACATACGGCTGTTTGTCGCTTCTACGCTGCACGACAAAATGGGAGAAGGCTTAATATTAACTGAACATAAATAGCAGAAACGTTCCTGGCTTAAATCGCAGAGTAGATGATTCTCTTTGCTTGCTGCAACGTTGTTGCACACGGCTTTATATGGGGATCCCATTATTGTCAATATATCAATTAGTTGCTTGCCAATAAATGTCGTAATTGAACTCGTTTGGAATTCATATCTTAAGCCAATGGTTAATTTTTTCTATAAAATTTTGCCTTTTATTTTATTGATTAATTAATTATGATTTATTAAAACGTTTTTCTCGTATGAGAAATTTTCTATCAGATGAATTCGAGTAAATTTTCCGCCCATCTGTCGACAGCGATATCGACTACTCAAGTAATTTTTTTTTCAGATACGGTAGGTCATTAGAAGTAGCTTAAAATATCATCAACGGACTTCATAATATAGTTGTAAGATGATATTATGCTTAATACCCCGAATTTTAAGCTGCCTCGCCTTCAAATTACATAATTTCAAGGGAAGTGTTTATAAGACGAGAAAACCACAGCTTTGGTGTAGGTAGTAGCAGGCACTAAATCATGACCTCGGTTTGTTACAGGAGACTCTGAAAGGCAACAAATCATAATACGAATTTCAGTCCCTCGGTTTCCAAGAAGATAAAACAAGCGTCAACCAGCAAAATTGTTTTCCTGCTAGCGGCATTCGTGGTCTGATTAAACATGTTGCCAAGGTGTAATTCCAGAGAAGAGCATGGCTGAGGAATATAAATTTATTCTGGCTGTTGTAAGCAATATTACGTAACATAATTTATACATGCGAAAATGTGTGGAGAAGAAAATCGCGTGGAATTAATTCTGCATATTATATTACATTCCGCATTTCTTAGTGCAAAAAGATATTTTCCCAGTACTACACCCTATGTGAGGATTTCGTGAACATTATCATTCGTTTTTTATTTCTTTATGTGTCTTGGTCATGAAAGGTTAAAAAATGGTTGATTGTTACTTCGAACTCTCAATCTTGAAAATATTTTCAAGCGAACATGCAAATTGCTTCTACTCATGCGACTTTTTCGGTAATTTTGAGGTCTGTTTAAATAATATATTGTTACGTAGGTGAAATTTCTTGCATATCTGCACAATTTCTTTCGTATCAATAAAATTACCGAATTCCCATTCATTTCTGTTTTGTAACTATGATATGAATTCTGAATCGCTGTTATGAATCAGTAGTAGTAAATAACTCTTGAGAAAATGGACAAAAACTCTCCTGCACACATTTTAAAATTGTTTGAATTTTCTGAATGCTGCTCAATTTTTTTTTCTTTGACTTTTATTCTTCGCGTAAGCAATGGATCATCTTGACAGCGTTGAACGTTCTAGAAACAATTCTAGTATACGAAGGAACGAAGTGCACTTTTTGTGTCACGGAATTCTCAAACCAGGCGAAAGTGAGGGGAAGTAAGCTAGAAATCTTCGTCGACTTTTCGTGCCTCTTATCGTTTGTTTTTAAATGTCGCCGTCAGAGACGTAGCCGAAGTAGGTTTTTCTGAGGATACAAGATCAAAATTTACCGAGATTATAAACTTTTGTATTTCAAACTTTTAAACGCTTTCTCATCTATTTACTACACATTGAAATCTTACCGTAATATATTTTTCTGTTTTTTAAGGAGGCGTAAATTGTCGTAGATATTTTGAAGTAGTATATTTCTGAAAAAAGAAGTAATATCGCTTCCAAGTCCATTCCGAAATTCTCAATATTATATAGATACATTCTCCTGAAGGAACAAAGAAAACATAGCGAATACCATTTACTAGGATATCTCACGAAAGAACCTCACGATATATTTGCCCAATTACCAAAATTTGAAAAAGAAATATTAATATCAAAGATATATCTAACCGCGAAGGCAGTGTCAACGTAATCTAAACGGATTCATTATTTGATTCATTATTTCGTGTTTTTCGGAGCTTAAACTGCTATGTTCACTAGTCTAGTAAGTGTAGTGCATTTTCTATCACGGGAGGTGGCGGAATTGTTCCCCTGTTAGAGGGGGATATCCGGCACAGACTTACACGTTTCCTTGAGAATTTGTTTCGTATCCAAGTATCTCCCAGCAAGGCACCGCCTCGGTGAGAACAAGCTGTAATCTTCCAACTGTTCTTACGACATGTGTGGTATTCTAGTGATTATAAGTGAAGTGTATGTAAGTAAAGGGTAAGGATAGGACAAGGAAGAGGAAGGAAAGATCATGCGCGGTTGGTGGACCGTTTGTTTGGGTACTGCTCCAGCATTCACCAGGTATTGATTGAAAAACCTCGGAAAACTACCGATTAGACAGCTAGCCATACGAATTCTGCTGCAGACCGGTTGAGTTAGACCTAGTTATCTGGCTAGTATTGAAAATCCTGCCACCGTCGAGACTAGAATAATCCACCGGAATGGAATGCTCGCCGTATGAGCACATCAGAAGCATTTTCTACGCAGCTGACGCCTTCTGTGGAGAAGCATCTTAGAACGTCGCGTGCGAGGTCGCACTATCACAAGGGATGACAACACACGGCAGCGCGTCGGTTCGGGCACGCTATCTGCACTCATCAGAGATGCAGCTCGGAAAAATACGGGCCCTCTAGCTCACCACAGTCGCGATTTATTCATGTTAGAAATCATCTGTTTGTGGCGTTAGCGTGAGGTCGTAGAAAGTATTCAAGCGGCGCTTTTTTGCATATATTGCAGAGTATATTCTCAGACATCTAATCAACAAACAAGATGGAGATAGTGGGCTTTCACGAAACTGTTTTCGGACAAAATAAAATTAATTAATGAAATAATTATTTGAGTCGGATTTCCTACAAAATATATCGGTGGTCTTGCAGTTTATGTCTGTTCGAATTTCCTATTTTGTATGTTGTGTTTTAAAACACAAAACATTAAGAATTGATTATCGCACTGAGAAATAAGAAGTTTTGATACCACAGGGGAACGGTTCTTGCCTTTTAAGCCTTACATTGCGAGTTCAAATACATAGGTGGGCGAATAGTTGTTACTTTACACATTTGGTAAGAATAGACGCCAATATATTGAATTCAGTGGCAGAAAGCCGTTTTTTCGTTTAAATGTTAGAAAGCCATTCTTTTTTTATTTTTCGATTTTGAATTGTAAAAACTTAAAGATATATCTTTCCCCTATCGTTTGTCTAAGAATACTTAAAGTGATGATTGATATGTTCATAGGATTGAAGTTATAATATGTATCCGCCAACAATAACACGAGAAATTATGAGGTATGTAGGTACACTAATGTTTCTTTATACATAAAAGCATCCCTTATGTACTGTTGGTCGAGAAGTCAGAAGGGTCCTAAAATGCTAATAGGATGGTCAGAACGGAGAATGTTTTCATTACACTTTTTTAATAATAGAGTACAATATACGAAATTCAATGGCAGAGGCACTATTTTCATTCTATCTTTTTAATTTCCGTGAATTAAATATTCATTGTAGTTTTTCGAACATAAAACTGTTTTCTTGGTGGAGACGACTGAAGTACAACACACTGCTAGAATACCAACAAATCGACAGATGACATTAAACAATTAAAACTGAAACACCAGTTTAAAGCCTAAATATTTTTTTTCTGCTACATAACTGTCTCTGTAGAATTTGACATTATTTTGACCATCAAATTTAAACATAGGATTTATTTTAATATTGCATAATAATAATAATAATAATAATAATAATAACAATAATGCATTAATGAGCATTTGTACTGTTTAAGTTTAAAGACAACATGCCTGTAACAAGTATAGAGTTATTCAAATGATTCTCAGGGTTTCATGATTTTTTTTAGAGACAATGGAAGTAAATACTATTATAATAGTTGCTGTGTTTGATAGACAAATTCTGAAAGTTTCGTTATTCAATGACTGTAGTTACCTCAGTTCACGTCAGATGTCAGTTACAGCAGTGTTTAAAAATGGCGGTGAGCGACAAAGCGAAAGCATTAAGCGAAAGCGATAAGAGATGATACTTATGAGTATCAACATCAATCCATTACTATAATCCAGCGCCATTTTCAAAGGAAATACGGAAATGACTCTCCTTCCGACAACACTATTCGCAGATGGCACGCTCAATTTGTGAATATGGGTTGTCTCTGTAAAGAGCGAAGCAGTAGATATCCCGCGGTGAGAGAAGAGGAAGTGATTCGGATCAGGGAAACTTATATCCGTAGTGCCAAACAAATGGCTACAAGAGGCAGCAGAGGACTGATTACAGAATGGTTGTTACCTGAGTGGAAAGGGACGATACCCTACTACAGCAGGATGGCGCACCATCTCATTTCCATTGGCACGGAAGAGCGTTTTTAAACGAGCAACTACCGCAGCGGTGGATCGGGCGCGGGACGGATCGAGATCAGATTCTCTTACCCTGGCCACCACGTTCACGCCGTGTGATTTTTCCTGTAGGGACATGTTAAAGGTCGAGTCTTACTCTGCTGACGAATGTTCTGGAACAGAAGCAGCGTATCTTCGCACGCATCAGCGCTGAGATGTTGGAGCGTGTTTCAGAAGAAATGGACTATCGGGTGAATGTGTGTCGAGTAACTAGGGGCGCACATATTGAGCATTTGTAACGCATAGAAAAATCTTAATGAGTTCCAGTTTATAAAAAAAATAAGGTTCATATTTCAAAGGCAATTATCCCGTGTATTATGGTTTTCTTTAAATCCCGACAATCATTTTGAATAATTCTGTATTGTACTTCAGTTCTGGGTCAATGAATCCCCATTTCTATCAGCTTTTTCCTTCAGCTTTCCTCGATCCATTGAGCTTAGATGATCCCTTGTTTTGCTTCTGGCCATAAATGTAACTGAAGCATTTGAGTTGATTTTTTTGAGCTGAGTGTGAATATAGTTCAAAGCGGTGTAGCGATAACAGCCAATTTTTTTATTACAGGAGGAAATTTATTGCCTTATCAACACTCATAAAAACGGGTTGTAGCATGTCTAGTTGCTTGTATCATGTCTAGATGAAATTCGTGGGGATGAGTCGTCAATCCACACTCATCCGTTAAAAAGATTGGAGAGGGAACAGGATGTGAAAGGCAGGATCGCGTTGAAACAATGGTCAGTAATTGAAGGTACTCACACTAAAAACCTGCTGGTACTGATCCGGGGGCAACCATCGAATCGGAGCAGTCTCTCGAACTCTTATCAAGCCAGCTGTCGGCTTCGACCCGGCATCTAGTAGCTGATGTTGAATGTCGTTGAATGTCGTCATGTGAAATGAAACATATGCCTTCCTGGTCTGTGATGCTTGAGTTGCAAACTCACAACTATATGCAGTTTCGCAACCGATAATGAAATATCTGCCAAATATAAAGTAATTAAAATATGTATTATAATGTAACCAACATTGAAATCATACAATTAGTTATCTCGTAAATTCAGGCTTTCAAACTTTTCTATGCAATATTTGTTCTGGTGGCAAAATAGAGATATATTTGGATAAATGATTCACATTTCTAGAGCATGTAGGTGGAGGGGGTTAAATGGACAATTTTTGCCAATGAATATGTGGTGCAAAGTCTCTTATAATGAAATTTCATGTGATATTTGACACTAATTGAGTGTTAATTGAGACACATTGTGCACTGGTGTTTTCAAATACACGTTTAGACAACATGAAAAGTTTTCGTGAATCTCCCACACACCACTGCGCGAAGTACAAGTAATTTTACAAGTAATGGGTAGCTTACCACATTCAGCTTCGTTATATGAGATTTCTCTCACGTTTGTTGGCAAAAAATCAACTTTGATCCCTCTACACGCCGTACATCTTGGCAACATTTATTCTGAGAAATTATGTAGCCATGACGCGAGTTGTCTTGATTGTCGCTGAGCATCAGGTATCTCAAACTTCTACTGAAGCTAATTGTGCTATTCATGGCATTCACTATGGTATAATTAATAGCATTAATTCGCCTCAAGAGTAGCCCAAAGTACTCCTATTGAAATTACTTGTCTTGCTTCATATATCAGACACTTTGAGGTGTCAAGTGGTTTCTACTTAATTGAGGAAATGAATGAATCGAAGAGGGAGGTTTTGTACGAGCAATTCGGGCACTATCTTCTGGTACTCTCATAATTCAAAAGAAAAGTAGAGGCTGATCGAATTCTAGAAGTGTCCCTTGCAACTCTCATCTACCTTCGTCTAGTGCTAGAAAAAAAACTTTAATTAATGCCAGAAGCTAAGACATTGTCGGAAAGCAAAACAAACAAGAGGATGAATTGACGTGAAGAAAACTACAATACTGGTAATGTTCAGTGACTGATAAATCTAAACGTAAAACTGAGTAACAAACCTATTCAAACTTTATTGATAACTTTATTTGTAACTTTATTTCAAACTTGATTGATATTAAGTTACAATACGTAATTAGTAAAAAACAGTTTTCATTTTCAGCGAACTTTGAGACCTATCTTCAGCCTGTCCAGCTTCAAATATTAAATAAAAACAAAAAGGCGCCATTTAAAATACGTAATGCTTCGATGGATAGAGCGACCGATTGAAAATAAATGTTCTAGCTTTTTGTGTTCATTATATTAATATCAATTTAGAAATATTTGTTAAAATCAATGAACAAAAAAAATCTAGTAATTTTGTATTTAAAATCCTTTAACATATAAGAATCATTCCATCGCAAATTGCACACTCACAAAACATCACTATTTTTAGGGACTTGACACTAAATTTTTAAAAAAATACTTTGTTCACCGGCTCACGTAGGCAGCCGGACTCGTTACTCGAAGTACGGTGCGTCAGTGACACGACGCATCGTGACATCCAACAGAAAGCAACTGTGAGACTTGTGTCATGTTCTGAATCGCAGAAACACACATACGGTGTCAAATGGAAGTCTTCTGATAAAATGTGACTATTAAGTTTATAAACAACTGACACTGATATGGTCTGCTTGAAACAGAGCAGCCTTCTCTGATATAGTAAGTCAGTTGTGTAAACAAGGGAATCCGCAAAACATGTGCGATGTTCTGTAAAGTTAGTAACTACAGATATTCTTATAATAATAATAATATCATTACTGTTGTTATTTCCATTTTTTTAACATGAAAATCTATAATTGCAGTAGAAGTGTACGTTTAGGTTGTTATAACCAGCATTCTTGAGAAGTTTGAATTTTACTGGTTGCTGTCAAAGAAAGCTATGTAAGTAGCTTAAGACAGTTGATTTTTTGCCAACAAACATGAGGGAAATCTCATATAATGAAAACTTGTTTTCAAAATTCCTTCTCGTGACCAGCCAGGTGAAGTTTTTCAAAAAAGTGAGAATCAACCACGCTCGTTAATGACGCAAATATGTTGGGCAGTGACAATGATGAATAAACGTGCACCGATGGTCCTAGTCACCCTAACGTATCATCTGATAGAGTAATAATAGAGTAATAATGAAACTGACCAAGTAAATTTGTCTTCTGTTTCCTCTGCTGTCTTTGCCCATTTTTGCCGTCTTCTGCTCTCTTCATGAGACAATAAATAAATTTTAAGCTACGAATTTTGATTGTCTAGAATGATTATTTTAGAAAATTTATTATTTCGTACTTCAAGATGTTATTCAGAGACTGCTGTGAATTACTACGTGTCTACTCTGCATTCTTATGTGCTATACTCAGAGAAAGCAAAGAATTTAAAAACAAATCTTTTTCTAGATGCCTTGAACACGACACGAATACCATTCACCCTTTTCTGTGTAAATTTTTATTATTTCTCAAGTAATATTATGACAGTGTTAACAGACATATTTTTCTGATGGGGTCAGTGCCTAGTATTATAAAAAGTGCGTGTTTATGCTTCCACAAAAATACCTTCAATGTGAGGGCTAAATTGCATTTCTTCGCTTCGCAACGTCTTATGAAATGGGGCCATGGAACGTAGAGAGCGGAGAGGGGCAACTATAATATTGTCGATAAAAGCTAGCTTTCAATCCTGACAGGAACCTATTAATTTACCCAGGAATTTATTTAAGTGCGCTGATGATAATATAGAGAACATTAGCTTTATATTTTTAGCAACTCTGGACAATACAGTGAAAGAGAACTATTGCAATAATAATACAGTAAAAAATAGTAGAAAGCACAAAAAATGCATAGTTTCTTTTATGATCAGGTGAATTAACGATATTATCTGTAAATTGAAGTAAAAGAAATAACAACGTAACTAACTATATCATATACTCTTTCTCGTATACATATACCGTCTGTTTAATACTAAATGGAATCCCTTTTTTTAAAATTTTAATTGAATCGGATATAGAGGTCATATGTATGTATACGGCACATAGTAAGATGTAAAGAGATTTTCCTATTTATTGCTCGTGAAAGTACATTGATGGTAATCGTCTACTGCTGATTGGCACGTGCTTGAGGGGTGACGCTCTAGCACAGGCTGTAGCAAAACCGAAAGTAACATTTCTAATGTATTTAATTTTTCAGAATCATATCAATGTCCCACTTTTTTAACGTTCCAAATTGATTTAAAACTTTTTAGAGATTGAAATGGTATTTTTTCTAAATATTTAAACAGTTGAAATTTTAAAAAAATAAAAAAAATAATAATATAGGTCAAAATTTATTTTTAAAACATTTAATGATTTCAATACATACATCAAATGATAGAACATATTTGTTCTTTTCTGTCGCAATATATTAAATTTCTGTGATAATTACAGCAAGAGTTAAAAATTATTAAATTTAGCAATGCGAGCTTTTTTTGAAAATTTTGAAAATTGATATAATTTTGAAAAATAATATTTGGGAAAAATGAAGAACACGTTTTTCACATTTTTGCTTATACTCTTCACAGAAAAAAAGTTTTAAAATTTAGGAAATTAAGGTCAAATTTTAAATAAATTTGTGCGATTTGACGTGGAATGAGCCATGTGTGAAACTCAACTCAAATTTAAATTATCATATCATACTTAGTAGAAGTACATAGATCGTAAGCGACCCCTCATTACCATAACTAGATTTATACAGCAGTAGGATTCCACCCATATATACTACTTAAATTCGTAGTAAAGGGCATGAATTATAATCCTGCAGTGAAAACAGGTGATTTTTTTGCAGAAAAACTAGGGAGCCCTTGATACTTCAATGTGGATAATTCTTGCTCCTATAGGGAGCGTTACTTAATTAGGACTATTATATTAATTTTTCATTCTCATTATCGCAGTAAAGTTTCCATTAAAACAAAATATGTGACAAAACAATGTACATTTATTATGCATTTGTTAAAGTATAGTATTTTAATTACATTGTTTGTGATAAAAAGGATTCAAAAAACTGGAAGCATGGAATAACTCCAAATTGGTTCACACCCGATGATACATACAAATATTACGCAAAATGTCGTGGTCCAATATAATATGGACAACAATTTTTTTTGAAAACATGTTTGTTAATTGTCAAAATGGATATATAGACAAACGTTATATAATTAACATTATTAGTGACAATCATGCTATTATTATAATTGACTAGTTGCATCAGCTCAAAAGATTCACACTTATTGCAGATCTCTTTTCCTTTTACACAGTTCTTGGAACGCACATTGTAATGAATTAATGAGTTTGTTAAAGTACATTTTCGTTGTACACTTTTAGTATAGAACTATTCTAAGAACATTCCAGTTTCTGCGGATTTTTTGTCATGGTGACCCGGACATTTCTCGTCTTCTTTGCAGACTTAACATAAGAAAATTTTTCATTTCCGACCTCGGCTATTTTTTCATTTCACTGCACATTAATCTACACACAACACAAAAGTTACAAACAGAGCCACTATGCACCGGTATTTTCCATGTAACTCCACTAACTCGCAACACCCCTGCAGTGTACATCCATCGCATTCAGCGTGATCTTATATCTCTTTTGCCACCTCTCAAATCTCGTGTCCCTATAGCCGCACGTGTTTCTCAGAATCAACGCCTGTCACTTCCGCGCCCAGGCTCCAAAATCCCCTTTCGAGCCCATTTCTCGCTCGCCGTGCCACCTCAAACCTGGCCACCTTCGGCTAGAGTACGAATCACGCCATGAGTATACATGTATACTTTACACGCATAAGAACGATTTAAACAGTCATGCACACAATTATATAAAGAATAACATTTGGATATTCTTTTCAATTTGGCGTTTCAAGAATTCTGACAGGTATTGTACAAGATTTAAGGTGAAGTTAAACATTTTGAACGGTTTTACGTAGGATTGAACTAGAAAAACCTGCCGTTCACAATAATAGGATTGCAGGAGCGGTCGACTGCGCGATCATTTCGAAGTAACTGATATAATTTTCATGACACAGAAACATATTATTCTATTAATTATTTTCGTTATTTCATTAAGTATGAGCAAGTAGATCGTATGAATGCATAATTCAATTGAGCTATTTAAATGGAGAGTAGGATATGCGTTTCACTGTTTTGTTTGAATATTTACTTTTTTGTTTGTGCACGAGGATGATGCCTGACGGGCTTTCGATATTTTATGTCATCGTTGGCATTGGGAAAATTTTATGTCATCGCTGTGCTTTTCGAAGTAGGGTTAATAGCTCTAGTCGCACGCATGCACATACACATAAACAAACACAAATACGAATAATTACCAGTGCAGGACCGACATGGCTCCGGCGTCAACTGATGTCACTGCAATGCCTCTGACTGACTGGGAGGTCCTAGGTTCGAGTCCCGGCGGTGGCAGGATTTCTCGGCACTGACTTGTCAGCTAGGTCGGATTCAGTCACTGTTTGAAGGAGAATTCTAGCAGCCGGCTGCTCTGATCGGTAGTTTTACGTGGTCTCTCTTATCAACAACAGACGCATGCGGGAGCAGTACTCTAACAAAGGCCACGGTCCGCTCCCGATTTTTCCATCCCCTCCCTTGTGCTATAATCATCCCTTACACACACTTGCGTGGACTATAATTCACACAATCACACATGCCGGGAGACCGGTCGGGAGCTTAGAGACTGTCCCGGCTGAGACGGTGGCCCGCTGGTGGAACATACCTGGTTGAGAGAAAAATCGCTAGCCGACAATTATCCGTACTATTGCCTTTCTTATGCATTTATTAGATGTTCTTTTATTGGTAATATATAATCAACTCTATAGGCTATTAACATATTTCACCTCTTTCGCCACATATTTCTGCTAAAAAAACTGTGCGGATCGCTGATACTTCAACCATTCCAATAACTTCTTAGGAAAATAACATGTCTGATGTCAATGGAAATAATTGAATCTCTGCAAAACTGCTTCACTTTTGCCTGCAAAAGAGTGTGCGGTCACCTCACGCCACACTTTGTGCTACAAACATCGGCAAACATCCCAAATATCGGCTTCCTGACACCGCAGACATCATCTGTATAAAATGTTCACCGATAACACTTACATAAACTGATATTCGCTATGCTGAGCAAATTCTTTCGTTTTCTTTACCACCGTTTGATAATTCCCGCCACTAAAAAAAGCGTGAAACACTGTGAATCTGAAAAATGAATTTGAATGTTTGTGAAATCTCTAAAAAATGTTAATAATTGTAAAACATCACGCGAATGTTAGAAATCTATAAAGGCACGCCACTGCTGAAAGGTTAATATTGTATAGAATGCGTAAATAATTCTAGCGATGCTGGAATTGCAGAAGTAGCGTTACAAATATAATGTGTGTGAGGAATTTTACAATTTTATACCTAATGTGGGTCGTAGCTAGCAAATTATTTGGGGCAATAATATAATAATGAAATCAATAAGTTAAAATACATAACATTTCTTTGCAAATATGTAGCTTTAGATGCCAAAAACAAATTTCCAGCAAAGATGTAATATTATTTTTTTAATGTAAACCCTTAAAAATATAGTCCTCCGTGTAGTGAAATAACCAAGTAGATATTTATTCAACTACCGTGGTCAATGAATTTTGAAATGTCCCCAATTCGTGCAGTGTATCTAAGAATAAGAGAAAGATTTTAAAGATAATTCCTGCTATATTTCATTAATTGGTGTTCACGAATTCGTTTTCTGGTCAACGTAATTCCTTCTTTCCCATATCTAAAAGACATTTCAGGAAGTTTGACTTGGTTCATTCGATTAATGTAAAAGTGTAGATTGATATCTATTTTCTGTACCAATGGACGGGTATTACTGCAAATGAGAGACGCTTCTGCTGAGGCTAAGTCAGGGAATTCACTTAATTCACAAATTGACAGCTGCAACGATGGCCAGTCAGAGCTGGGAACTGACGGACATATCAATACGATTACGTCCCTTCTCATTTCCAGGAATAACTGTGGTCCATGGTTGTATCGCATCGCTATATTCATCCAACTTCATTTATTGTATTCCCGATTTTTTAAGTAACATTACTTTAACAACAACAACAACAACAAAAATAACAACAATCACCTTCAAAGACAAGCTCATTAGAAAACGCAGCGAATGATACTAGGTGTTAAAGCGGATCTCTTAGGAAACTACTTTTAATATTTTAATTTAATTAAATCGAATTTAATGAGCACTGAAATTTGCAAATATGCAGTGATGACAAGCACCATGGAAGAAATCATCTTTCACGAAAATATTTTTCACAAATTTTCCACTATTAGTTTCGAACTACAACTATACTCCCACACTGCTTAGACTCGCTTCGGGGTGCGCACGCACGAAAGACGCGCACCCGCCAAATTCCAAGAGCGAAATTTTGAAAAGTTGCATCGTTAGTAACTTCTCTGAGGTGGCTGCGAGTACGCACTTCTACACTCCCCGTAAAGCGTTTTAGAGGTGAACGAGAAGCCACAGTTTGCACTGTGCAAGACACGCAGGTCTGCCTTTATGGGTTAGTTATAGGAGTGTTCGAAATGCAGCGCTCCTTTCTGACAATGGTTTAATGGCACAGTTTGACAACGTTAAGTTATTTTCCCTTTTCCATAGATATATTAAACGTTTTAAAAAGTGTTGGAAGAAATTTTAAAAGATTTGATACTAAAGATTCTTATACACATGTTTGTGGAAATAACATTTCAAAACATTAAGAACTAGTATTGGAAGAATATAAGCATTATAATAGAAATTCACAAGATGATGTCTCAATATTCCACTTGCATGTAGTGAAGCTCAAAATGCTTCGAACGCCAAAACATAATTGAGAGCTTACGTTTTTAACAAAGATATTGAACATTTTAACGAATTTATATATGTACAACTTTTCTACGTCTTACAAAAACACATCATTCAAAATTCCTATTCAACTCGCGTACACGTCATTTCAATGCTTTACCTGCTTAAAAGATAATAAATGTCACATTTGCCAGGAAAAAGTAGAAATCATTGATCACATCGTCATAGTTTCTCCAACTCGAGCAAAAACCGAATACTTGAAAAGACGCGATACGGTGCGTCTTGGTCACTGGCATATCTGAGCCACTCTTAAAGTTCCAAACACAGGTTCTAAGTGGTATGAAGACTCACCAAAATCGGTGATGTCTGTTGGACTGTGCACAATATTGTTAGACCAACAAGTTCAAACTGATAGTACGAGAGCGGCACACAAACCGGATACTTTTATCTGGAATTTGAAGAAAAAAAGTGTCTGCTTATGGAAATTTCTGTTTGATGTTTCTACAAATACGTTCCATGTAGCCCAACAATGAATAAAGAAATCGGACACGGCAGTGCGGCTCAAATGTGGGTCGTTAACAGAGATGACGAGTTTCAATATTCAATATTATCTAAATTAAATGTACTTTGAATTCAAATTTACGTATCTATGCCATTTAAAAAGTGTCTATTTCTATGGTCTGAAAATTGGACATATTTAGGCTAATGCAGCCAACTGTTTGAGTTAAATAACGTTTGATGAATTGTTGCGAGATAACGTGGGCACTACCTCAGCCAAAACTTCGTTGATAAAAATATAAGTTAATAACATTTATCCGATATTTTTTAAGAAGTAGCGCAAACATTTTGGAAAATGGGGTGTTTATGGCGTTTGTGAACCCGTAAAACGTTATTGGTGCCGATATTTTTTGATTGGAAAACGTTTTTCGCTGGACCATTGAATTTCATTTTTTCGATAGTGATATATATATATATATATATATATATATATATATATATATATATATATATATATATATAAACCCATAATAACCTAATAAGTATCATATTAGAATAGTGTTAATACGGGAGAAAACAAACACTTCTACTTCACTTCTCTGTGCCCCGCATCACTAAACTAAGTAACTTAATTTCAATTGTTGTATTATTATTTATCTGCAAACAACACAGCACAATTATTGCATCTGTCACTTCACTTCTTTTCCTATTCGTATCCGTTTTCACCCTATGGATTAATTTCCTATAATTTTCCTAAAACCCTGATTTCAGTAAGGGGAGGGCTCAAAATCTACCTAATGCAAACTATTATTTTTTGGTTATTTAAGGTTAGTTTTAGTTGATGTAATTTATTTTTGGATTATTTTTCATATCTATATGTTGTTTCTAATTTAGGTGTGTTTCCTCCAGATATATTATTGTTTTATTTCCTGGATACTAACCTATTTGTTATTGTTTAATGTTTGTCGTCGTCGTTTGGCATTGTTTAATTTAAGGGAGAGGTCTGAGCTTGAAGATTTTTGAATTGAGAACTTTGAATTTGCATGCCCGGTTTTCAATTATATTTAAATGTAAGGGACGCAGTAAAATGCATTTAGTCGATTCAAATTTTTAGGGAGATGTACAATGTGAGTGAAATTAATAGTAACGTTCTTTTTTAAGTTTACCTCATGAACATTCATTTTGATTTATGCACACCTGTTTTCGCTCGTTCTTTTCACACATGAAAATAGTAAGCTAAGTTCAATTTGATGTCTGTAAAATTGCAATTGAAATGAGAATCGTGCATGTAAGTTGTGAAGGCAGCGGAATGGTGTTTCCAAATCATTCCTAGCCGTAGAACAGCTTTTCTTTTACGAAATATCAAGCTTATAAGCATAGTAAAAAGTTATTATATTGAATAGTACGCTACATTACACAAGAATTTCAACACAAATAATGCAAACGTGTCTTTCTCACTGTGAAGATTAAAAAAGAAAGAAAGAAAAAACTTTTGATAATCTGTGTCAGAAAAATAAACGAGGTTCTTATGACACTCGAGGAAAGTCAATTGAGTTATTATATTCCACGTCTGTAGGTATCGATGGGTTAATTGATTTCTAAACCAAGTATAACATCAGATACTAGAGGATTTGTAAGTCTAAAGGAATTTCATTTGTAACGCAAAGAACTCTTTGGCCGCCGTAGACCACTCCCGCACTCCTTCGGATCACTGCCGTTCGGCGCAACACCCACGGGGAGCATTGGATCAGGATTCCAGTATGCGCTTCCCTTGCACCTCTTCCCGGCCCCGCCCCAGCTCCCGCTTGCAGCCCGACTGAGAGTGTGCGCGCGTGTCGCAGGTGGGCGCTACTCCGTCTTCCCGTCGGGCGAGCTGCACGTGCGCGGCGTGACGCACGCTGACGGCCTGCACTCGTACCGCTGCCAGACGCGCCACCTGCTCACGGCCGAGCAGCGTCTCTCCGTCGTCGCCGGCAAGTGAGTACCCCGGGCGAGGCGCGCCCCGCGGCGCTGCAGCGAAGCTCACCTTTCTTTAAAAACACGCAAGGCCCATTTGCCTCGGGATGTTGATATCATGTAGTATTTAACGAATGTTATTCCAAAATATGAGGAATATGGCCTGCATTAAAAGTTGAGGAATCTGAGAATATTTCGTAAATCTGTCAGTAACCTCTGGGTATTTGTATAACAATTTGCGGAGCTCTGTTTGTAGGAATAATTGTATAAATATTAGTGAGCTCTTATCTCTATTTTTATTAGTCAGTAATTTAATAATATTAACATAAAACTATAATAATAAAAAATCCCCTGAAGAGAGTTTTCATTCTTACTTCCCGATAATAATTTCAAGTAGAATAAGCTTTTCATATCTCCTGCAAAATTATTTTCTTGGGCCAAAATGTTTTTTAAAGAGAGGTGAAAAATTGAAATACATTAAATGCCTTTGGAAAAATGTAATATACACAGTTCGACCCACAGAAAAGGTGACTGATTTTAGATTCGCAGAACCAATCGCATAATCTGTGATCTGATGCAGGAAGTAAGTAGTGTTGTGTTTCGACTACTTTCCGTTTTAAAAGGAACAACACTGGCATCACAGACTGCTCGCAGTAAATAAAACTGCAACAGTATGTTTTGACCCTCGGTCGTGAAAAGAGCAATGGAGCAACATGCGAACATTAAGTTTTGTTTCAAAGTGGGTAAAAGTGCCTCAGAAACTTTTGAAATGACACAAAGTGTTTATGGTAGTGAAGCAGTGAGTCGTAAAAACGTTTTTAAGTGGTATGCAAGATTTCGTGATGGAAGAGAAAGCATTGAAGAAGATCCATGTCTAGGAGTATCAGCGACAGTTCGAGTCGAAGAAAATGTTCAAAAAGTGGCTGAAATTCTTCGAAATGATCGTTGTACATCTACCAGGTTAATCGAGGCGCTCACTGGAATTCCTAAAACAACTGTGCATCGCATATTGACTGAAAATCTGGTCTAAAAGAAGATCTGTTGTCACTTTGTGCCCCACTCACTCACGGACGACAAAAAGCATTGCAGAGTGGAACACTGCAGAGACATGAAACGATCGGCCGATGAGGACGCAGACTTCCTGACTTGCAGACACTGCTCACAGTTTTCTTTGATTCCAGAGGAATTATCCATAAAGAATTGGCTCCAGAACGTCAAATGGTGAACGCACATTACTACTCGGGTGTTCTAACTCGTTTATGGTCGAGGATTGTTCGGGTGAGGCCTGAATACCGCAACCAAGGAACTTGGTGTTTGTTGCACGACAATGCTCCAGCGCACAAAAGCAAGATCGTTCGCAAATTCTTGGCAAAAAAGGTATTGTTGCGCTTGACCATCCTCTTTATTCGCCGGATTTAGCTCCGTGTGACTTCTGGCTATTTCCCAAACTGAAAATGGCCATGAAAAGACGGCGTTTCGACACGATTTCCGATATCCAGAAGGCTACGACAACGGTCCTGCAGGCAATTGCAAATGTTGACTATCAGAAATGGTTTGAACAATTTTTCCAACGCTTCCAGTTGTGTATTGTCTCACAAGGAGACTATTTTGAATAAAAAATCATGTACACTAAGAACAAGGAACTTCTTGTATTTTGTTTCACATCAGTCACCTTTTCTGTGGGACGGACTGTGTAAAATGTTACAAGAAGTGTAAATGAAATGATTAAGGATAGGTTATTTATATCAGTCTGTGATGTAGTGAGAAATCGTATTGAAGTTTATTACATCGTTTTTCAAGTGGAATAGTCAAACATGAAATAGGGAAATATCAGTGGGGCCGTTTTACAAAATTTAAAATGATTTAAAAACAGAAATTTTGTGATTTCTTATGAATGTATTATAAAAGGAAGTTTTGGGGACACTGTCACGAATTTGTTTTTCCACTTGATCACTTATGGTTACATCAAGTGATAAAGATATATGTTAACTCTTAAACATTTTATAAAATACAATATCAATATTTCAAAACAAGGTGTTTCTAATCTACTAAAGATGCCTTAATAAATGCAGTATTGTACTCAATAAGATGAACTACCTTAAAGAGATGTACCGCAACATGGGATAATTTGAGCCCTGGGGGTTACTTGGGCCCAAATGAAAAAAAAAATGTTTCAAGTAAATCCGGAGCCTGCGACGTAATTCACAAATTTCCCAACGGATTCGAACACTACCTGAGACGCCGTAGCATGCACTGCATCTCCCTATTTGGTGCGGTGATGTTAGCAAATATTTTCAAGAATATGAAATTCGTAATGTAATTTCAATTTTAAAAATAAACTAGTTTATAACGACAAAAGTTTGATTCATCTACATAACCTGCAACCTACATTAGCCAATTCTTCCGTATAATCATTTATTGTGTATAAAAAATATAAAATTTTGGACTAAAATATTTGAAGCTGAAGACATAATTACGAAAGCAGTACATATTAGATTAACAGCAAAATAACTATTATTAAGTCTAAAATTTCAAAGAAATATCAAAAATGGCGTGCATTTTGGTCCCAAGTAAAACCAAGTTACGATACAGGATAAAAACTAATATTTTAAAATGGGAAATTCGTTGGCATGCAACGTAAAATATAATTATTGTAGTAAAGTACTCGCACGTCAACGACATTCAATGCCGCGGCGGATATTTTCACATTTCCCCATCGACTCCCCCGCACTTGCCCTCGCTCTCCTCCAGTTGAAAAATTGATTATGACAAATTTCGATATGCAGGCAATATTTTACAGCCGTTCTAAATACGGTAAAATGAATGGTTCACCTGTGATCAAAGCCTTCTATTTTCCATACACTCGTGTCGCTGAACACATAAATACCATCTCTTCTACTAAACGTATCACGTATCAAACTCGCCTTCTCAACTGCGAAGTCGCCATTGACAGTACGTAGCTTACGTTAAATGTCATTGACAAATACATAAGAAAGCGAAAAGCGAACGGTGTAATTTCACGCAACGTTTATTTAGAAATACAGAATAAATCAATAAAATATCTAGCTCAAATAAACTCTTTAAGATATAGGAATAAAATTTCACTAAACGATTCAGAATAGAGGGGCTCATCAGATGAAATTATTATCTATTTTATAGCACTTTTTTAAAAATATACTGAATCAATTTTTCATTTTCTAATGGAAAACTATACTTTTTACTTTCCCATATACACGTACATACGGAGTAATCTATGTAGTAATATACGTAGTATAGGGAAAGGTATGTAACGCTGCAGAAAATCAAATTCGATATTTCAACGCAAATACACGTTTTCGGGTCCCCTGATAACGAAAAAAGATTTTTTAAACGTCCGTTCGTTCGTCAGTCTGTGACACTACTATCATCTAAACCATACGTAGGAATTTTTCCAAATTGAAGAAAAACCTGTCCATCTAGCTCGAGTCGAAGCTTTGAGATTTTGAAAAACATTCTATAAAATTTGAAAGTGTTTAACATGAAGCTCTCAGGCATTTTCAATTTTTTTCAAAAACGGCTTCAAATTGTTTCTTTAAACTTTTCGAACGAATAGTGCTAAATGCACTCTTTACTATGACGTAAAGTTTATTTTCTGGTTTTCTTTTTTTTTTCAAAAATACACAAATGTATTGTTTTTAAGATCTCTCACGCCGTTAATATGCACATTTCCAGCAATTTGTAAATACAATTTTATATGTAAGTTAAAGTGCTTCAAATGACTTCTAATAAAGATGGTCGAAACTCAAAAATGTTCTGTGAAAAAGAGCGTATAAACGCCGTTTTCTTAGAAACTGCTCCATTTTTATTTAATGCAGGTTTTACTGTTCTTTAATGCTTTTAAAATAATATTTCCGTTCTACAATTACGAAACTGAAAAATTAAGAAAATTTCAGAAAGTGTACTTTGAGCGGCGGTAAGCAGCTGGCAAGAGTATGGGGCAAGTTCGAATGATATTAAATGTTAGAAATTACTAATGATCGTTATTTTTACACCCTATTTTCAAATCAATTTTAAAATTACATTAGAAAATCGCATTTTAGATAACGGTAATTATGTAGTGAGAGTAAGCAAAGAAAACTTTTGTATTACAGCTGATGTTATCTGTAGAGTAATGAGAGATTCAATAGCTGTCGGAGAATATCAATGATCTGGAAAGTCCAGGTCAATTTTATAATGTTTCAAAAAATAATGTAATCCATATTTAGTGAAGTAGGCCATATTTTCTAGATATATCGTCTATATTTTCTGCAAGATTTTTTCTAAAACAATTATCTATGGATTTTTCTCAGTTATTAAAGTATAAATGTACAAGACAATTTTTTCCGTGTGATGTACTACAATAATATATTTGACTCCTCAATTTTATGACAATTTATACGTGTGGTTGTCAAATTTCTTTGATGCTGACGAGAACACATTATATAAATTAAACACATTATTTCAAAGTAATTGAATGAATGATTAAGACTCCCTTTTTTCGTATGGTTTTTGATTCTTGTATGGTCCATTGATTTGTTTGAGGCAGACATTTACAGCATGACAATCTTAACTAAACAACTGTAATCACTTATTACTCTGTAAAATGTGTAACAAGTGATTACAATTGTTTAATGAAGCTTGTTATGCTGTGAATGTCTGTCTCAAACAAATTAATGAACCTTACAAGAATTAAAAAATATATATTTTTCCGTTCGGGAATGGTACATATTTTGTCTTCTGACTGACACTTGAATGTGACTTGAAAAGGATATTGTGCTGCATGTGCATGAAAACGGCGTACTCGACAATTGTGTGGAACTCCGCCAGATAGATTTTATTTCCAAGATATATTTCCAAGAAATTTCGGAAAACGGTGTGAAAATAACATAATATTATTTTGCAATTGAGAAAATTGGAGAGAAGTTGTTACAGAGAAAGTGGTTCAGGTGTATTTTTTAGATATTAACAAAAATACAGTCCGTCAAATACATGCTCGTATGATTTGAGGCCAAAAACTTGCTTTAGAGTAAATGGCAATGTATATATTATCTGATTTGTAATCAATAAACAAATTATTGTAGTTTTCTTTACAATAATAATTATGTTCTTTTAATATGAATTTTCGAAACTAATTGGGTACCAGATGACCAAATGGAGTTTTTCCAATGATCGAGGTCTGAAACAAAATAAAATTCATTCTTCTGAATTTAATTTAAAAAATACTTAAACGATTTAGTTGGTTAAGTGCTGGCCATGGATAGAAAAATTGACTGGAAGAGATGTCTCAGAGCGTCAACTGACGTTGCTGCTGTCGTGACCGGGAGATCCTAGGTTCGAGGTCCGTCAGTGGCAGGATTTTCGACACTAATGTGTCTGCTAGATCGAATTCTGTGGCTCTCTGGAGGAGAAATCTAGTAGCCAGCTGCTTTGATCGGTATTTTTTCGTGGTTTCTCCGATCAACACCACGCGAATGCCGCAGCAATATCCTACCAAACGGGCCACGGACCGCGGGCGATTTTTTCTGCCTCTTCCTTGTCCTATCCTTACTCACACTAACATGCACTACGCTTCCACGCATACCGAGAGACCGGTCAGGAGCTTAAAGCTTGTCCCGGCTGTGTCGGTGTCACGCTGGTGTAAGATACCTTGTTGGCCCGCTTGCTACCCCGCTAGCCGACGGTAGGTCGGCGCCGGTCGCCATTCAGCGGGGAAAGACCGCCGCCACCTTCCGACTAAAACATGCACTATGCTTATGGGAATCATGACCCTAGTAGTTGCCGCGCCTGGAATCACTAACAATCAATAAAATCAATCGGTATTAAAATTGAACGTTTAGGAGGAAGAGTACCTTTAAATTCGTTGCTGTTAAAATGAGTTCTAAAAGTACTTCGAATACTAGTGTGGACAATATTTTTAGAATTTTCCAGTAAGGTGTTGAGAAAAGCTAATCTTTCATGTCATAATACTGCGCAAGTACACATCACTCTCCAGACGGTCACAAATAAAATATATTCATTCACAGAACTGTCTCTCCATGTTTTCTTCCGCCTCCCCCAAATTTACCTTTATAATTTTCTGTGAACTATACAGGTTGTCCTCCATTTGTCCTCTTTTTCATTCTTTATATTCACTTTGCCCAGTCCTAGTAACTTTTTGCCGTTCTTTACATTGCGTCCTTCTTCATGTGTTCTCCATAAATTTGAACTTCTTAAGAGGTTTTATTCTTTTTAAGTCAGTTCTGCACATTTCTGTACATTATTCTTATCAGTTATGATGTATTACCGAGTAACCATTGTACAAAGTATTCACTTCACACAGACGCATCTTTAGTTCAAATATTTCAATACACATAAACGTAGTGATGTACACTGTGATAAAGTAAACTATGTAGTTTTCGTATGGATCGAAGTAAAAAGATAGCAGCAGACCGCGATAAGCGTCAATTTGTATCAAATGTTACAATCACCATGAGAAGAACGTTTCTACCTTGAAAGACAGGCTATGTAGTTGCATTCCAGAGCCAAAAAAAAGCCGACACAGTAACTGGCTAGAGTCGACAATGATGCCCATCGACCACTAAAATAGTATTAACGATCTACACCTGCCTGCCGCCAACGCATAAATGCGCTTTACGACCCGAGGTTGTTGGTGTATTCAATACGTGCATATCAGACAGTGAAAAAGACCTACTGTACCTGGGCAGTCAATTAAGATTCTTTGGCTCCGGCAATGTTTTACTATAGCTATTAGTAGTCTAAAGCATATTTACTGTTATTTATTTCATGTTTATTCGACTTGTCAAGATAAAATATAACTTCCTTAGGGCGTCAAAAATTCTGAGCGTGATAATGTACATCCAGTGCACTTATTTTCTGTAACTAAAAATTTGAACATTTTACTACACTAATGGGTTTATTCATCCCTTCCTTTTCTGAAAGCATCAGTTACTTCCGAATTATTTTAGCAAGACTTTTATATTAAAGATGTCTACTAGACATTTTATAGGTTAATTTCGAAAACACGGACAATTCGATAATCTGGAAGAAGTCTGGCGCCAGTTAATCCAGAATATCCACATTCTAATGTAACAGAGTTATTTATTTTGAGATTTTTAATTAGTTATTTTTGTTAGTTATGAATTTAAAAATTAAACAATTTAATTTACGTAAAAGAACAAAATATCTGAAAGGTTAAATTATTTCCGAATAGTATTCTGAATCGATAAGTTCATACCTTTTTAGAAAATGAAAAATTTATTAACAAGAATATTATTAACTACATTATCAGCGATTTTTTCAACAATTTATATTTTATTGACTGTTCAGTTTCATTGTTACAAGAATACCTGAAATCCGACAGTTGCATATTCAAGAAGGAGCCCTCCAGGTTTAAATGGTGGTGTGATTGTCTTAAAATGACATGCAAAAGGCATAGAACAGAGCCATTATTTTAACGATTGAATCTGTGGTAATAGCGTTCTCCCAGAGTTCCCAGGTACTTGCCTACAGAAGTAGGGGAAGTGTTTCCGCAGACAATTTCATCGATTGCTTCGAAAACTCCCATTGCAATCAAATTCAATTAAGTTTACTCTTGATAAATGGAATAACTAGCTTATTTATTACAGCTCGAACGAAAATCGTGTTCACTTTACAATAACAAAGAGTGTATTAACATTCAATTCAGATTTGCCGTACTATATTACATCATTTTGACGAACTGTTTCAGTACAATTATTTTACTTTTTACTGTAGTAAACCAATGGTAAATATAAAATAAACCCACAACTTTACTTAAGTCATTTGCTTAAATTAATTTAGAAAACTCTGGAAATATAAGCAATTAAAAATGTTACGCAAACATTTTTTATAAATTGTTTGGTTTATATTAAATCCCTGGGGTAGTTCCTTCGAAATGGGTTGCGAATCATTAATATTGTTGTGCTAGGACCGCTACTGGAAATATTTACACAGCAGAAAGTTCATATCAAGTGAGCACTTGCAATCACGACGTTGAATATCATTTGTGCGCTTCCTCTATTACATTTATTTACGTTGCGTGGCACGTAATGACAGGATCTTTTTTCTTTCTAAATGTGTAGAATATATTTTCGTCTACACAAATGACAACATGTGTTTCATCTGAGCGTATTCGTATCGTGATAAACTTATACAAGAGGTTTGCGTTATTGATTTATATTATATCTTTTTACTTACTTAAAGGTCGCTTTTTTACTACTGAAGCCATACAGCGACCCCTGTAAGTAAAATTAAATTACAGTATACAAATACAAAGAAACATCCATGCACCAGGGGTAATTCGAATCCGCGACTCTTCATGTCCGAAGCAGCTACGGCTCTTGAGTCTTAGCAACCTCGGGTATCTCGGTCGGCTTGTTTTATCATTGTTTTTCATTAAACTCGCTGATTAGGGAGTGGAGTGTTGATTCCGGGCGCGTCAGCGACTTATATATATATATATATATA
>BOPP01000004.1:14091290-14108348 GCA_017312745.1 Gryllus bimaculatus | reverse complement strand
CCGCCGCCCCTTCTAATCCCGCCGGGCCCCTCCGGCGGCGCCCTAATACGGCCGGCGCCGTTTCGGTTTCACGGTTCGTGAGAGCCACCCGCGGCCGGAACAAATTGTCCCACCGAGCGAAATGTTAAGTCGGTGGCCGGGGCGCCTGATGAGGACGAGGGCGAGGACGAGGAAGAGGACGAGGGCGCCCTTCCCCGCCTGGCGCCCTCGGGCCATCCGCCTGCGGGCGCCTCCGCGTCCGCGTCGCGCATCGCGCCGGCGTCACAAACTCTTCAGACGAAATTTAATTAGAGTTTGGTACAAATAAGTGAGCAAAGGCACGGCGGCGGCGGTGAAGGTGGCGGCGGAGGCGCAAGAGGCGGCGGTGAGGTTGGAGGAGGAGGAGGAGCTGGGGACGGGAACGGCGAAAGGACGGTACCGGAGGGACGTCGGAGCAGGCAGGCGGGCGAGGACGTCAGGGAGGACGAGAAAGGACGGGCGGCACGTTCCGACACGTCCGCCAGGGACTCGAGCAGGCCAGCGAATTAGGTGCAGTTTTAAGACGCAGGGGGCAGGCGCTGCAGAAAAACTATTTATTGCACCCCAAGACCTATAAACATCAAAATCATCAAAAATTAACATCCTCGAATTTACTACCCATTTGATATTAAATTCTCTTACTTTGCTGTTTAACAGCTACCCATGAATTATTCTCTACTATTGGAATGAAAGGACATATAATGTCAGGCATATGCATTATTTCCAGACTCGTTTTTAAATTACAATATTAATATTCGTTTAGTTAATATGTTATCATATTCGAAAAGACAAATGAAATTTAATGTAAATTATTCGTAATGTTTCCCCAATACATTTTCAAGTGGTCCAACTAGTGCAATAGGATATTTAGTACAATTAGTACAGTAAGTTGTTAGTTCTATGTTGTTGTTTGTTTTTTTAATCAGTATTGTTAGTTCATGAATGCACACAATTTATATCAAACGGCCTCGTTATAGTGAATGGCATTTGACTTACAAATTACCTGTAGTATTGCATTTGTAATAATGTACTACCTATATACCACTCGTGGCTAATGACTTATTTACACTGATGAAGTGACGCCCGTTAAGCTCCATTTACGAAAATAGTATCATCTACATTCATGCTCTTCTTAATATTACAAAAAAAGTGTTTCGACGTCAGAGGAACAAACACCGTAAAAGTATGTTAAGTAATTTTATACGCAGACTGTACATCCTGACATTGCACAGAGCGCTACATCTGAGCCACATGATGATCCCACGAGCTATTGTGCTAATGTCGAACTCTGATTAATCGCATCCCAATTCCATTGTTTGCATAAGAAATTGGTAGCTACTGCAATGGTGCATAAAAGAACCTTTGCCGAAATGACCCACAATAAATGTAGATATTATGGAACAACGAAAAACGTTGCCAAATTAAGTGCCTTAACGATTTTCAGCAAATGACTCAAGAAACATTCATTTTTTCTCCTTGAGCGGAAGCTGATAATTTTCATTACACCCCGAATAACACATAACACCTATAAATAACATAACTGTATTTAAATGTGTATGTTCCTCTAGCTTCTTTTTTTATGACGTTTTGTTGAAGAGCGATTTGTCCAGTTTAAAATAAATATAATCGTATAAGGAGACAGCTAAACAGACTTCTCATTTCTTCATTGCTTATTTGTTTGACACACATATATACCTACATGAAACTTGTCATCTTAAGTAGCATACTTTTAATTTATTTTGCACTAATTTTTTACATTTTATGCTTAGTAAGACATGTCGATGTGACTTTCGTCATATCGATTGTACTCAGTTGCACTTAATCAGTTATTTTCATTTCTTAAGTTCTTCCGGGTTCTTTTGATAGTTTAAGGTCTCCCCAGATTCACTGTAATACTGAATTAAATATTACTATGACAATATTTAAAACAAGTAAGTTAATATATGACCAAAATAAAATCCAATATTTAAATACTCAATTTCATAAAGTAAATTACATTTACTTACTTCTTGATGGTTGAATTTTCTTGAGAATATTTTATTAATATTTAGTTATCTGAATTTCATTGAAGCATATATTTACAAAAGTAACTGATACTTATTTGTCTAAATCAGTTTTGATATTGTGACTCACCAAACAATTTGTTGACAGTTATTGGTGTCAGATGAGAACACCATTTCCGGTACATATATTTAAATACAAATTACGTCATTATGTTAAGAAATAATTGTATTTTAATACTAATATAAATATCTTATCATTCATAAGAGAGTCTGGCATTCCACACGATTTCAGTTTGGAAACCTACTTTAAAATACAATTTCGAAGAAAAACTGGCAACCATATGGTACCAAATATTTTCCAAACAATAATTACAGGAACTTTAGTATAAACTAACATATAAAC
Organism: Gryllus bimaculatus; assembly: GCA_017312745.1. Lineage (NCBI taxonomy): Eukaryota > Metazoa > Arthropoda > Insecta > Orthoptera > Gryllidae > Gryllus > Gryllus bimaculatus. Next base: position 14,105,924 of record BOPP01000004.1, on the reverse strand, counting down.
TAAAAATATACATACATTGACACAAATTATTCTTAAAACGTTACATGAGATGATACATAAGTAACACAAACTAATAGACACACTAATATAAAGAAGTAACACAACTAATATGCATGGAATAGTAACATAGTTACTAACTTAAATGTACCAAACTTTCTCACATGACAATTGTAGTTCAAGGTGGAATAATAATAGTCGCTGAAAGAATTAAGTATTTTGAGAATATTGAGGTTGAATTTTAATTAAATGAAATTCTGTGAATCTGGTGTAAGTAATTGATGTCCATTTGAGTGTTAAGGGAATCTGTGAGAACCGTATGCTGCTTTTCAGAAATTTCTTGTAATCATCTTCTTTTTCTAAATTTTTATGACGTTCCGATATATGTCTTGGTTGTAATTTTGCCTGTATTTTGTGTATAATCCGGTAAATTGATGTTCTTAATATTTTAATTTGTTCTCATTTTGATCATCTTTTTGTTAATTTCTTTGTATGTAGCGGGGCATTATTTGCTATAGTCCTTAATATACAATAGGTAAATTAACTTTGCGGTTGATATCCTTCTTTCTGTTTAACTTAATCAGATTGTTATGCATATTAAAAACTACTTTAGTATCATGGTTATGTACGAATTTTTAATTTTGTTTGATGTTTAAATACTATCTAGAACTTTGATCATAAATGAATTCACTTATTTTCTGACACCAATATTGTATACTCAAGTTTCAAATCAATCTCACATTTATGAAATTTTCAATAAGAATTTAACCAAAATCGTTACCACCTTGTCACTCTACTAGAGAATATTTGCTAGTCCTTTTCTATTTTGTGTAATAACTCTCTTTTTTAAAAAAAAATATCGTTAGAACTTTGTTACTCGAAGGCAACAATATAGTGTATATACTAATAAATAATTTACAAAACAGAATTACGTCTTCGCACAACGGGTACAAGTATAGAATTTACCATCAACAGACCATACACATATTCATGCAAAGTGTGTAATCATCACCACAAACTATTGAAACACAAAATCTCCCTAAATAGAGTGAGAATGCTGAGAATCTGAGTGTCTCTGGGACACCTTTACGATTCTCTATCCGCCTTCCGACAGCGAGGGAAGGGGGATCTCGGTTCGTGAAAGCGTGTTACTTATTTATCGCATGGGGTGGGTTTGGCGAAGAGGCGGCCCGAATGCTAGAGTTTCGCAGCGCGAATTAACCGTCGTCTACGATGACCACGAACTCCATCACCCTCCATAAAAGATGCACGTTTCAGCGGGGCAGGTTTCACGCGCTCGCCAAGTTGCCACATCACAGTTTTAATGTTACAGGAATTGTGGTCTCCCGAACATAGTCTGAGAAATTCTCCTCGGAAGTTTCGTCATTAAACTGAAATGATGTCATTCAATCAGTCTCTATATCGCGGGAACTGTTTGCGATAAAACGGTTATGAACTGTCACATGAGATGATATGTTTAATTATACGCACGAAGAATTTTAATATTCTTATGTAATGTTTTCATAAGATTCACGGATTTCAATACGAGAAAACACAGAAAGTTTAAAAATCTGTAGTAATATCTATGGGTAGCGGGTGAGACGGCCGAGATCGCTAGGGCAGTAGTGTCGTAGCTGTCTCGGACCAGAAGATTGCGGGTTCGTCTGCTGAAGCAGGATACACGCGTGGTCCAAGGTGGCCTATACGCGAAAAAATCTATGATCTTATAGATATATCCTGCTTAGTTAGATATAAGAAAAATCCTTCTGTAATGAAGTTTCGCGGGAATTAGTTAGCGATGTACAACTTTGCGATGTACAATTGGTGCGTATTTTGTAATGTAAAGTAGATGTTCCATAAATAATGGGCGATAATTAATGCAGATCAATAAAAATTCAACCACTCAGTGCAAATCTAAGAGTTGTAACTTGGAATGTGATGGAGTATTACTTGGATAATTCTGCGATTAGAAAAGGCATAAATATTTTCAACTTCAAATTATGTGAAGCGCCACTTATCCAATCATAGTAATGACATTTCCAGAATTCATAAATAGCTAGGAACACTATGTGCGACTTATCACAAATTTGGTCTTCTGTATTTTGAAAGAAGGACCAATAAGATATAATTTTACTCATGGGGAGAATCGCAGTAGCGTTTGAAGCATTTCAGAAGTTGAAAAGAAGACTCCAGTGGAATAGGACTATTGAAGAAACTGCGTCCTTCTGCCACCCCTCCCCCCCCGGCCCCTCCCCCGCATGTCGAGTGGCCCTGCTTTGCATTCACTGGGGCTGTCCTGCATCAGTCACCGGTCCGCTCTCGCTCGGCAGGGCGCTCGTCGGGCAGGCATTTGATGGCGTGCGTTGCGCTGCATCCGCCTGGCAAGGTTGCTCTTTTACTTCCTTGCTGCACGGAATAAGCAGGAGGCGATCGGCTGCCGCCTCGAGTCACAGGCGAACCCTTGACACGTGCCGCAGGGAATCAGATTGCAATTCGCTTTCGTGAATTGGGGAATATGCATGCTTCCGGATGTGAGTCTGATTGATTTTTCACTTGGTGTAAACGGAATCTTCTTAAGCCTCATCGATCGTTATATTTGTACGGTGTTTGTGATCGTCATATACAACATGAACATCAAAATAGTCATATTAATAAAAACAGTTAGTAGTACATGCAATAGGAGCGTGCACGGTTGAAGTGTGTTGTAAATAGAATTTCAGAGTTTCCTTGCTGCGTCTATTTGTTATGTAAGATACATTGCTGTAGAAGTTTTGCAAGCAAAACAAGTAATGTCCTGATATGCTTATGGTCCTACCGAGTGAGTAAATGAAAATCTCGTGGCTTTTAGAGAACGACGAACTTGTTTTAAGGCGTAAACGGACTTTAACATTTGAGAGGAAACTAAGGGAGGACCCGGGATTGCATATCTTGATTTTGCAATGTTTTTAGGAAAGGCTTGAAATCATAATATATAGTTGGTTCTTGTGTAGGTCGGATTTTTTAGCAGTCTCTAATGGGTTTCTGCTGATTGTTTAGATAAATTTTATGCCTCCAGCGGTGCACCACTACTGCCAGGACTAACTATAAACTCCCAATTGCTCTTCCGACACGTGCGGTAGTGAAATGCATGTAAGAGTAACTGAATATTTAAGGGGAGAGGGTAGGACACGGGAGAGGAAGGAACGAGCACGCTCGGTTCATAGCCTGTTTGTTACGGTACTGCTCCAGTATTCACCTGGTATTTGTCGGGGAACACCACGGAAATCTACCGATGAGAGCTGCGGGACGCGAGAATTCTCCTCCAGACAGTGGATATTTTTCTACGTAGCTATGTAGCTAGTGTCGAATATCCGCCACCTTAAACCCTAGAACCTCTCTATCACTGTCGCTGCAGAGACATCGGCAGTGCTGGCTCTGTGCTAAAATCAGTCGTTGTTTGTTATTGAATTAGTATTTAATTTTATAAGTACTTGTGTGTTGCTTATGAACCTGAGGCAATCTCTGATTAGTATGATTGAGAAATTGTGATTTTCTTAATGGAAGTTGAATGGGTGAATTGGAGTTTGATGTTCCTTGTACTTGGCTGTCCGGGACGAGTCGCGCAGAGCTGGTAGTGATGACGTTTCGGCCATCGTGTTGTGACCTTCTTCTGAGCTATACTGCTGGCGAAATGTCATCTCCGCCAACTGGGAGGCTGCTCGTCTCGGGCAGCCAAGTACCAATTGACTCCGGCCGCGGAAGCATATAAATCCCCCTTTGTAAATCCTGGCTGCGCTGCTGGGCGCCATGTAATGCCCTCTCCTTCCCCCACCCCTTCCCCTTCTCCGTCTGCTGATCGTGTGCGGTGGTGGCGTTGCAGGGTGATCGTGACGGACCCGCAGAGCTCCGTGCCGCCCCGCGTCACCGACTCGCGCTCGCTGCTGCAGGCGCGCCAGAAGGAGGCGCTGGAGCTGCCGTGCGCCGCGCAGGGCTACCCGCTGCCCTCCTACATGTGAGTACCAAGCCTTTCTTTACTTGCTTCTGTTGTAATTTGTCAAGACGAGTAGTGAATTTATCGCTTCCGGGGACTAGCGACTTATGTTACGAGCCCCGTAAGTGTTGTGTTTGATGTATGCCAGGAGGTGCCGGTGTTCCACAACCGCTCGAACATTACATCCCGTACTGACCTACACGTCGGCTTGCAGGTTTTTACCTCCAGGTGTCAACTTTAAGCGGGACACTGCTGCAGTCGGGACGAGCTCTAGGCTCCCAACTGGTCATGTGTAGGGTTCAAAAAGACCAGTGAAAATACCCTTTGATAGGGGACATAGAAGCAATATTTTCTGTTTATAAATTGTATATCGTGATATGGGGGAAACACCAGAGGCAGCAACATTTTTTATACAAAAGATATACTGGTAAACACCCCAATATTTGTTTTATGTTTCAAGGGAAAATGGCTCGGCCTTTGAGGAATCTTACACTTGATTCTCGTTTGCACCACGTTGAAAGAACATTATCTCAATCAATGACTTATTAACTTATGATTCGCAACGATGTAACTCTGATCATGTACGATTTTTACATGCATTCAATTAATTTTTAATATAAATTCGAGAATAGTACTCAGTATACTCGTATACATAAATCGATATTGACGAATATCTTTAATATTGCGTGAATAATTTGTCTTGAATATTTATTAGTTTATTTCAGTGTGCAAAATTAACATTTTTAAAATATTGCATTATGGAAACTATATTTAACGCTATAAATATAGTTATACGTTAAAATAATGTGGTTCGCAGATTCATTTTCAAACCCACATGCGATGCTTGGGAAAAGATTGAGGCCAGAGTTTTCCCTACGTCTGCAGAGGCACTATTATTCAACGTGAAACACATTTACAGAATCACCTGTGTGTAATATTAACATATGCAATCCAAAGTAAATAGTAACAATTTTCAAGGCTGCTCTCCGCTGCGCCGTTCTGAAATACAGAACACCCAACAAGCCACGTCGGAAATCCAGATAAATCTAAAATAAGTTTTGAAATATTCACAATTCATGTGTTGTGAAAAATTAGCCACTGCCACGCGCTGAAAGTCCTGAAAGAAATAAACAATTTGGTCAATATTTGCCATGTTGTTTTTGCTAACGCCATGGACACCACATACTGCAGCTAACGACTTACGTAGTGCTGTCATTGATCGTCAGGATCGCCGGTTATATCTGACAGTTCGCTGGAGGGAAAACAGTTGTTCTTTTCGGGGAACATTGTGTCCTAGTAATATTATTCGTCAGATAGTTACGAGGAATTAATCGCAATTAGTACAACCGATTATGTTAAACAATTAATCGACACAATTAAATCGATTATATTTAGGCCAATTGATCTACACATTAATTGAAAGTTAAAATTATAAGTTCCAACATTTCAATTAAATTTTGGATGTTATGTTTGGATTTGATTAAAAAAAATTGCCATTACGGAACAAATTGAGCCTTATCGTCATAAGCACCAAATGATAGCATACAATAATTTAATGCATTTTATTGCAACCAGATATCTCCCACCAGCACCTCCCCAACCTTGGATAAGCTCTAAACTCCAGACTAGTCTCCCAGCATGTTTGGTAGTGTTGTGCATGTTAGTGTGTGTGTGTGTGTGTGTGTGTGTGTGTGTGTAAGTAAGAGGCGAGGATAGAACAAGGAAGAGGAAGGAAAGATAACGCGCGGTCCGTGGCCCGTTTGTTAGGGTACTGTTCCTGCATTCGCCTAGTGTTGTTCGCAGAATCCACGCAAAACTACAGATAACAGCAGCCGGCCGCTAGAATTCTCCTCTTGGCAGCGAGTGAACTCAGCATAGTTATGTAGCTAGTGTCGAAAATCCTGCCACCATCGAGACTCGAACCTAAGTCCTCCCGTTCCAAGGCACCGCAGTGCCATCATTGATGATCTGAGACACCTCCTCCGGTACGAACAAATTTAAGTTAATCATTATACATTGACGTCCTGCGTCAAAATCAATCTAAGGTTGTAAATGTGAACTATACTTGCATGACGTGTACACACACTGGCCTTACATCGGTACATTCGGTCCCGCGGCAATGCGGGCTCGTCAGGGGCGTGAGCAATGTTATTAGCTTAGCGTTTCGCCTGCCCTGAATTGGAGCTCGCGCGTGTAGAAGCGTTTGTTCCCTCGGCAGACATTCTCTCACGGCCGGCAGGATTGCAAAAAGCCCGAGCGAACGTCGAATTGGATCGAGAAAAGTGTAGAAGTGTTTTTTTAGTAGCTTCCAGAGCGTCACGGCTGCTATTTGTTCATACAACATCGAAATAGCGAATATCTATCTATAGTGAAAACATGTGTCTAGATTTCGATCTGCTTCTGTTGAAAGGTCTTTGGTTAGTTCAGTATGTTTTCTATTTTGAAGGAGATTTACTTAACTCCTCGACTCAACCCTGGATCCGTCCCTGGATTTTTCAATTTACTTTTTTTCTTAATTGGACACTAGAACGTTCGAACTATAGACTCTAAAGTTCCAGAACAATATTTTTTGTTTTAAATTCATAATTATTTTTAGAAATATGTAGCTCATGTGTTTGTTCTTAATAAATAGATGCCTGTGGTCGTAGATTAGATTTGGACTAGACTTGTAATGGTTGGAGGCATACAATATTAGACCAGGAGATATGACCTTATCTAATTTCAGAAAACCTTTCAGGAGTATATGTAACAGGAGACAGGTTGCTTGTGCGACGAATGGTCGGCGTTTGAGATGGAAGTTAAAGAATATTCTGTCAGATGAAAGGGGAAGATTGAAATAAAATATGTCGCTTTGTGATAGCCAGTTTTGTGATGTAAGCTGATTTTGGTCATTGGTTACTAATAAAGTAGGGGGTACTGAAGAGAATTTGCAGAAATTTGTTTTGAAAATTTGGAGCTATTTAAAATCATATTCCGCGCACGAGTAAAGGAAGAGTTTTGGAGGCCCTTAATTCTTACTAAAAGCACCTTCGCCCTCGAAGACGAAGAACCGAACGGTAACCGGTCCCCGTGTACGGCGCGTAACCTCCAATTGCGCGGGTGTCTGTCCAGGGGTGCAGCACGCGTGCGCTCGTGAGCTGGAGCCGCGTAGAGCTCCCTTCATCCACCACATCCCCTTCATTTGTCAGCGAAAATGCACGCAGCCACTCGCTGCAGAGCGCTGCATATTGCACTATCCAGGCGGTGGGGCCGGCGTGCTTGCCGAGAAAACAGAGCGCGGTAGTACGCCCAAAGCTGCCCTTGGGCGACCTTGTTAGAAGGCGCCGTTAGAAAATGGCTGCCTTGTGTGCGGGCAGGTGCGCCTTTTGGTGAATATTTCCTGTTTTAAGTTCATTTTTTTGGCATTAGCATAACTTTAAAATCATGATTCGTTACACACATCAGTAGTACAACACTTTTATTTCATGTTTGTCCACGTTCAAGGATATTGATTGAAAAGTATGGTATGGGCCCTTGAATTTGGCCAAACAAATTTTCATTGTATTCTTATCCTACGCAAAAATTATTTCGCAACTCATCTAACATTTTTGCAACTTGCAATACTTTGCAAAAATAAAAAAACCTAAGGCTGTGTGAAATGAATGATTTAAATGTTTCACTGTCTAGATACTGAAAGTTTCATTTTAACGATTTTTTAATACGCGGCGGTCTCGACTTGATACAAAACTTAGTTACCGGCAATTTTGAATGAAATAATTGTATGAACTTTGAATTATCACATTTATATTTTACAATTATACTAAACATATTGTAAATTCGCAATAATCACAATATATAACTCCAAAACATTTCATTATAAGTTAATATTTGTATTTTTCGTACTAGCATGTGTATAATCTTTTACTATCCATTTTCGCTACCAAATGTGTGGTGATGTGCACGAGGTAAAATTTGACCCTTTTCCATGCTACTTTATCATAATATTAGATTATTATGAAATAAGTGTTACAATAGGGAAACAAACAATATGGAGAGAAGGAATAAGTTATTCAAGCAACAATTTATATTTTTTGAGAAAATATTTTTGCAAATCTTATTGATAAGCACTCAGCCTATAGTTCTCAATTTGCTTATTCTGCCTCTTGTATTAGTGGATATTTGTCCCGCCCCATAAACCTCAAATTCAGGAAGGTATAAAGAAACACACACAACGTAACCATTTGCTCTCCATCATCTTACAAATCATGGTTGACTTTGACATATAAATCGATGTAGTGAATTTTCACAGTAGTGGATTTTCCTTGCCAAGTAGCCATGATTCATACTTGAACGTGACAGATAATATAGTATAGAATATCAATCACATCTATCGATTTTCACATGGCCTGGAGCAAATGCAAACAAATATTACTTAGATTTCTCAGACGTGTTCGTATATAGCTTTCTGACAATGGTAATTTTTCAATTTCTTGGCTGTATTTATGACTATTGTTTTGCTGAATGAACTTAGATTGTGTCGCAATTACTGTTTATAATTTGCGAATAATTTAAGAAATATGAAAGCAACTGTGTCTCAAAAATAAAGTCTAATTTTTGTAGCGTATGTAATTTGTAAACCATTTTTTTTGAATCCATCCGATTTGTCATAAATGCACCAAAAACTACTCAGAGGATGAACAAAGTCTACTTGTTTATTTTCTTCTAGAATTTAATAATTATTGAAATCAAAGTTTCATTGCGATTTATTGCACGATTGTTTCAAAGAATTTCTGTATTGCACTGAGCGTTTGGCTTTGAGTAAAGAACTGCAACCTTTATTTTTGATTGTGTGCATAAATGTGAAGTGATTACATACAGGGAATCCACATCGAAGTTCAGTTGCGAAGATTTTCTATTCGGTCGTTTAGCGCAATAATTTCAACTTCTTTATTTGACTAATCCATCATACGTTTAGAAGCGAAGATATATCGTACAATCAAGCGTATTATTCATATCATTATAAATTACATGTTGAACTATGTAATATGTTTTAAGCTTTACTTTTGCAAAAAATGCTAATGGTGAATTCTGACAAATATTTACTTTTCAAAGGTTAAGACAGTTCAATTATCTTATATTTAAAAGTACGAGTAGTATTGTTTCACTTGTCATTTTCAAAAAACAAAAATGGGGATGTTTGTAGACGACGTACACATGTCCCAAACATTCAAATTCGAGGAAGTAGCATCTTCAGTGAATAGGTTAGTTGTGAAGTATTGAGATGCACACATCTATACCCCATATCTGTTTCTTCAAAGTTTTCTCTTGGCTATACGCACAAAACATTTAAAACTCTGTTCTCATGACTTATTCATTATTAGGTAATAAACCCACCGTAAAACGCCCTTTTTCTTAATCCATTTCCCAACCAACACTCCGTCGAGTTTGCCTCCTCTCGCGCACCGCGTCCACGCAAACGTTCGGGATTGCGAGTGCGGGAGAGCACGAGCGCCTCTGCTCACGGCTGGGCGCTTCGCGGGCGGCGGGGTCGTGCGAGGCAGGCGCGCAAATGGCGGAGCCGCGGGCGGGGGCGGGGGCGGGGGCGGCGGCGGCCGGAGGAGAAACGTGCGGAGGCGCGCTGGATCGCGGGCGGCGCTGCGTTGGGAGCAGCGGGGGCTCGAAATCGGGGACGGGCGTTAGGAAGCCGCGGGTGGAGACGTGCGGGGCGCACGGACGGAGCGGGGAGGCGCGAGCGCGGGGCTGGGACGCGCGGGGAAGCGCGGGGAGCCGAGGACGTGCGGAGCAGCGGGAGCGCGCTAGCAGCGGGGCTGGGGCGCGATTACTTCCGACTTGACAGTTCAGGAAACAACTCGGGGCGACGGCGCGAAGCGTGCAACGTTCAGCCAATTACAACAATGTTTCTAGAGCGCCGCGTCCCCGCGGAGGCGACGTCGCCCGCGACGCGAGAGACTGCACAAAGCGCCGTCTTATTACGTGCAAGATTCCGATATGTCACCTGTGATGTACTGGCTGTCTCGTTGCGCCCGAGGGGTTCATATTTCCGACCTGTAAACGCTGAACATTCCTTTCTCGACGGTTATATACTACACCAAGACATACGGTTGGCAGAATTAAAAGTGTTTGATAGTTCAGTTGACATTGTATTAAGTGCATCGTATGTCAATTGAAGTTGTATCAGTCACTCGTGGTTTGAATTATCCTTTCCTTATATGCGAGGAGTCCTAAGAGATTGATTGTAATGTTTGTTCCTGAATATATTTATACGACGTAAAGGGTATATTTTACGTTTTAGTCGGACAAATGGAGATATGAAAATATGGATCATGTCAAATGATAGCAACGTCGCAGAACTAATACGTGAATATTTTTCTTAGAATGGACTCATTATTTTCTTTAGTATTGTTCAATGAGCAATGTTTCAAGACATTAAATTAAAAATTTTTAAAACTTTGCCAGTCAACTTGTCTTGTCGGTGGCATGTTAAATTAGCAATTGAGTGGTCTTAACACCCCTTAAAATGTGTTTAGGTTTTTAAATTCCCTCAAAACATGTTTTTTCTACAACTCTCATAGAATGTTCTTGAATGATTCGGGAAAATGGTCAGTTGCTCTCTAGCTAGCCAAGAGGCATAGAATGACACTTCGCATGTCCAGGTGACGGGAAGAAGCATCATTACGTACACACGCGTAACGGACACTCCCGCGAGTCAATGAAAATATTACTTAAAACGTGTCCTATTTTGAATCGGATGCCTAACGTAGCGTTACATAACACACACACACACACACACACACACACACACACACACTTTTCCAAATTAAATGCGTATCCGAAAAGGAAAACAAAACCATCGCTCGCTTCATTTCTCAGCAGTATTTGAATCTCAGAATACGTCTTCCTCAAGAGCTCAAGTGCAATACGAATTTCACAGGCACTCGGCTAAGATATTCCATTGATATATACGAGCGACGGAGCGCCACACTCGACGGGAGATCCTCATTCCCCACCGCCTCCATCTTAACCGACGCCGACGCCGCAGCCTCCGCCTCCCCCTTCGCCTTCGCCTTCGTTTCCGCTGGGTCTCTCCGCCGCGTCTCCGCTTCATACAACTCCGCGTTCCCGGCTCCAGCTCCGCCGCCTTTCTCGCGGCTGCCGAGCGAGCAGGCAGCAGGCAGGCAGGCAGGAGGGCGGGTAGACAGGCAGGCAGGGAGTCTATTGCTCGGCGCGGCGCTGTGCAGCGCAGCCGCTCGTTATTTCTCATGAAGCGGCTCGCGGTGGCGCTCGCCCGTGCCAGGCCGCTCGCCTCGCCTCGACGAGAGCGCTCGCCTCCGTGCGGGCTGCGCGCGCTTAACCTCGGACCAAAGCGCCGCCCCGCCGCCGCCGCCGTAAGCTGGGTTTTCGCGCGGGCGCTGGGCGCCGCACGAGGCGGGGCGGGGCGGAGCGGAGCAGAGCGAAGCGGAGCAGAGCGAAGCGGACGGTTAAGTAGTAGTTCAAACGGACGAAGAGCGGAAATAATTCAATCACATGGGCGTCGCCAAGAGGGGTTCGGGCTGGAAGGGGCCGTTGCCTACAACAAAAATAATAGTTTGAGGGGATCTTATGCTTCTGTGAACGTGTAATTTAATATCGATACATATCGAACGAAATCATTTGATGTGGAATTCGCTCTTGAGCAGCTCATATCACTCCCTTCTATTGACATAATGTCAATTGACAGCAACATTGTAATTGCTGTATGTGCCATTAGGCTATTTTTGCCTCCGTTTATTGAAACAATAATAACTTTATTGACAGTTTATTATATTTATACTAACTTCCTCTTCCTAATAGCTTGATAAACCGCATCAGCTTATGACTTCCATTTCGTTAAGCGTTCAAGGGCAATCCATCTCTCTCCCATCTTCCCCACAGCTACAAGGTGATATAAAATGATCTGATCTCTCCCCTACCATTTTCCTGTCTACGTCACAATAATTTCAATTCGTTAGTTTTTGGGAGGCGCTGAGTCAACAGGGTCAATATAGGTCATGACAGTCAAATATGAAATTAATCTTCAATTTACTTTTTTAGAAATTTCAAATTTTTATTAACTGAAAAACATAAACAAATATCATTATTCAAAATTAAATTTATTTTAGACGATCAGATATATAATATTACTTTTAACTCTATATTTCTGTTGTCTAATCTTTCCTTAATGATATCATAATGTTATTCAGCGACCTAGCTTACTATCTAGGGTCGAAAATCTTGCCACTGTCAGGACTCGAACATTGGACCTCCCGGTGAGAGGCCCTGCACCAAGCTACCGTGTAGATCGGAGCCGGAAGGAACGCCGCCACTTCCAGGGATAAAACATTCACTACACTAACGACACTTGGAGTTGACCTGGTCAAAATCACCAATCAATCACGATCTCCCACCAACCAATCATACTCCGATCTGCCCGCTCTCGCCGTCCACCCTCGTCCCCTCCCCACCCCATTCCGCTTCGCCCTACATTACCTTCCCTTCTGCACCATCGCGCAATCACCAAGCCTGTACAACAGCGCCGCAATACCTAGACGCAATGCGGGCAGCATTGAACAGACTTAGTAAAAGAACAAAGACGGAATTCGCCTATGAAAGAGTAATATTAAACGATTCCAAGTTCAGTGCTTCACGTAACACTTAAACAATTTTCTTTCTTTACATCGTGTTCTAAGAAGAGGTTTCAAAGTAAATATTTTTTATTTGTAATCGTCGTCGTAGATCAGCAAAGCGTGAGAGTTAGAATGGATTAAATGCTAACACTATCACACGTGCTTGGTTTCATGATCTCAGTAATTAATTCCATGTAACTTTCTTGAGTATATATCTTCAGAAGAAAGGGGGTTTGAACTGCCAACGTTTCCGCTTTTATTCAGCCTTCATCAGGGCTTTTTTTTTCGATTTACATCCCTTGTACTTATCCACATTCCACCAGCACTTTCATCACAATCATACCGGCGTCAGGCTTCGTGAACTTTATACGGGGAGAGGTAGCCCGGAGCATCAATTAATGCCATTGCACTACCTCTGACCGGGAGGTTTTAGGTTCGAGTCCCGATGGTTGTAGGATTTTCAACAATAGCTAGTCTGCTAGCTCGAGTTCAGTCGCTGTCTGGAGAGGAATTCTAATATCCGGCTGCCCTGTTTGTTATTTTTCCGATCAATATCAGCAGAATGCCAGGGCAGAACCCTAACAAACGTGTCACGGACCGCGCGAAATCTTTCCTTCAGCTTCCTTGTTCTATCCTCATCCCTTACTTACACACACACACACACACCAACATGCACTACACTACCACACATACCAGGAGACCTTTAGAAGCTTAGAGTTTGTCCCGACTGGGGCGGTGCCCCGCTGGTGAGAGATACCTTTTTGGGGAAAACTCGCTAACCGACGGTAGGTCGGCGCCGTATCTCACCATCGAGTGCGGAAAGATCGCCGCTACCTCACACGGAAAGACATCTACTAAACTTAAGAGCTAATGACCTCAGCAGTTGGCGCCCCCGGAATTACTTATCAAACAATCAAAATAAAAATGTACTTCATGTCTAAGTCAAAGGTCCATGTAAAAGGACGCGGTGTACATGCAGTACTGAATCCTCACGCCGGGAGGAAAGTTTAGAATGTGGATAAGAAGAGGCCCGAAGAAAAATATTCGTTTGAAAGCTGAATAAAAGCCGAAACGGCTGTTTAAATCCCTTTTTCTGTTGAACTAAACTCAAGAAAGTTCCTTGCATCTAGCACTATCTGTTTCAGCAGGCAGTTCAGTGCGAAATGGTCCGAGTTTACATGAAAGTTGGTCATTCGATTGCGATAACCAATGAAATTCGATGCGAATAAAAAAACGATAATGTGAACTCCGTCTTCTGTTGACCAAATAGTCAGTCTTTCCCAATGGTTTCATTAGTTACGATATTTGGTAAAAAGGCAATATACGGTGTGGTAAACGAAAATTTGAGGAACCAATATTACTGGATGATTAGTTCCATCTTGGACACCGAGCTGCAACCACAGATCGTAGATAACGGCTTTCATTTGATAGGACAAAGTAATAATTTAAGGGAAAAATATTACAAGTGAGGAAACATATTTTCCTTACGTTCAGCCAATTTGCATTAAGGGCACGCCATTTGCATTCAGTGGAAACAGACCACAGTCACAAAATATCTTCAAAGCATTCCTAAAACCTCTTTTATCAATGCTATGAAGAAACTGAAGGAACATCGTTCTAGAAAAAATTAATTTTCTAGAATAAAACATGTTCTCTTTATCACATTTTATGAGTATTATATTACTGTTATATCAAGTGTTCTACGTCGAATCTTGTAGATGCGTGAATAAAGTGTGACGTTACATTGACTAAATGAATCGAAAGATTTTCTTAGGTTGTGCAGAGAAGTAAGTGATATATCTTGGAGGCGTCATTAACAGACTGCATGAAACTAAAGAAATACTGTACTTAAATCGTCCATGACTGGAGCTCCAAACATCTCCAAAATCTGAGCTTCACTCAAAAGAGAGGCATTAGCGAAGTGAATTTACGACGTGAGGATAGCATAATGTTTTTTGCTCGCTTTATGTTCTAGGAATACTTATCTACTCTTGATTTAGACTCATATTTAATATTACAGCACTT
>BOPP01000004.1:14067661-14082090 GCA_017312745.1 Gryllus bimaculatus | reverse complement strand
TTTGATAGAGTGGGAAGAAGAATTATGGGCCTGTAATTTTCAGTGCTGGTGAGATTCTTGGATGGCTTGGAGATGGGTATTACATTTGAATTTTTCCAAATAACGGGGAAGTAGCTAGTTCTAAGTATTGAATTGTAAATATTGGTGATATATGCTATTGTGGGATTAGGTAAGTTTTTTAATATTTTGTTACTTATTTTGTCGTTTCCAGGGGCTTTTTTTTAACGACAAATTCTTAATTATATCAATGACTTCATTTGGGGAGATGTAGTAGATTTTGTGTGGTACATTATAGTTTGGGTCTGATGCTATCTCGAGTATGTTTGAATGTAGTGGGTGAGTTGGGGTGGCATTGGGAGTGAATGATTTAGCAAAGTGCTAATGCTTCAGCCTTCTCTTAAGAAGCCAATTTATTGCCCGTTGAAGTTGTTAGTGGGGGTATTATTCTTTTTCAAGATATATTTAGAGAATTGCCACAACGTGTTGTTATTTGTGCTTAGCGCCTGGATTAAATCATTGTAAGTTGTTTGTTCATGTTCCCTTAGTGATTTTTTTACGATGTTGGACAGTAAATTTAACTCTTTCTTAAGCTGTGGATTTCTCGTGATGCACCAAAGTCTTCTTGTTTTGTTTCTAGTGTTAATAATTGTGAGAATGTTTTTCGGAAGTTTTTTATTAAAATGTTTAATGCTGGGGGGGTGAGAATTATTAATAAAAATGTTGATTGGGTTAAATATTATATTGTTTAAGAGGGCTATAGCTTGTTCAATTTCTACGGGCGTTTTTAATATTTTAAAGTGTGGAGGAGCTCTTACAATTATGCATTCCTAACGGCAATGAACTTTACATTTTAAGTTTTTGTATTCATAATCATCATTGTAATGTAACCTGAATATTGTAAAAACTTATTACAATAAATCTGAAATGTACAATATAGTATTTTTTTAATAGCTAATATCCTAAATGATGATGCGACATAAAATAAATTTAATTTTTTTAAAATATATAATTATCAGAGACAAAGTACATGACTACAATCGAAAATGGAAAGATCTGGGCCATCAAATGAAAATATTAGTGTACCAAAGCAATTTATTTATCTATTTATTTAACATCAAAAACAATGGAAGAGTAGTCATCGTATGAAAGGGAAAGAAGCTACTTCCCAGAAGACATTAGAAATGTTGAAATACAAGGGGAAGAGATAGCCCATGAATTGAAGATAATATTTCATAAAATTATGGTACACAGCTAATACATGATACAAATATTTCATCCTAATTATTCATTAGTATAAAATAGCTTAAACTTATGAATGTGACGAGAAATGTGAAAGTATTGATGCAAGAGGCTGCAAAATTCTGAAACAATAGAAGACAGCTTGAATGGCGGGAAGCACTTTCACTGAGTTTAACAAAAAATTAATGAGGATCGTTAGGCATGCAATGCCTGTTAAAAATTAAGTATTCACGTTCACTTAATAGTTAACTCTCCACTCGTCCTCTCCCGTCTTTCTTCATTAAGCACCTTCCGTCTTAAATTCAACTGGAGCTTCAAATAGAATGCTATTGTCGAACAATATTACAAGTTATCACACTGATTGTTTTGCATTGAATACCAACTTCTTAATTGGACAATTTTTGGGACTATAATATCCGAATCTGATAACGTAGTTTCTATTTATTATTATATTGATATTTGGACTGAAGTATTGATAGCAGGTTTGAAAGATTTGGGACAGGAACTAGTTAAGTCACACTAGCCAGAAACAAAATCTACGTCTATTCGAAAATGTTACTACGAGGATTTTGGTCTACAGATTTCGGAGATTGCCTTATCTTGTATAGGTATAGAATGTGTTAGACATAAATGCTTAGAGTAGTTACAAAAAACATAATTAATGTTTAAAGACACTATTAAACTTTTTGTTTTACAAAATAAAAAACATAATTTCGTAAACAAACATACGTATACCGTAGTTCGAATGTGGGATCCTTTATTAACATTTACGAATAGCGGGGGAACGTGTGGCTTTTCTCGTTACTTCCCAAGCCATTCAGTAATTATTTGTCCGTTAAATTAATTATAGTTGGTTCACACTACACAATCTCGCAAACTCTTTGTTCATCGAACGAGTTCCTTTCATTATTAATATTTCATATAGCAGTGTCATAATATCACAGACGGTCAGAGTACTTGAACACGATGTAATGCAGGCATGACTAGTTCGCGAGTAAGATATTAGCTTGCTGGAGTTCCCGCGCACTACATCCCAGACAAATTTTCGCGAGGTTTAAAAGTGAGGGTAGTACAAATTGAGTCAGTGAGGGGGTGCTACTGGATACCTGGTATAAGTTAGTCTTTTGGAAAAGTCAGTTAAGTTATGGGAAATTAAACGTATTAATTTTCATTTTGTCTACCAACGCGAAGAAATTATTCATCTAAATGAAATACATCAGCTACAGTGAAGTCATTAATTGAGAGTAAAATTAAATATGTTGAATCAAAAGAGTCTTGATTTCGGAATCGTGCTCAATTTATAGAACAATAACTCTATTAACCTCCTACGTTTATGTTAATGTGAAAGGAGCTATCCAGATTTAAGAATGATGTACTAAATCTAACACTAAGAAGAGATTTTACAATTGGAGATAGACTGCGTAGAGACTTGTTAGAGTAATGTATTTCACATTATTGGTATATACAACAAATAACAGAATTATTTTTAAAACAATAATACAAACTGAAATGGGCAATACATCTGTTAATCGGACATACTTCTGCCCCTTGACTAAAATGGATTATAAAAGACAGCATTTAAAGAAAATAAATATGAATTAAAGTAATAAAGTAAATTATATAAACAAAATTAAAATCTTGGTTGTAGAACACATGTGGCAAACATGTACGAAGCAAACATTCTTTGTGGGATTTTAAATACGATTTTAGCGATCTTTCCCTACTACAACTTGCGCGTGTACTTCCCTTTCTGGTTTCGGAGGGGAAATGAGGGCCGAGTCAGTGGAAAGTGACCTGTGCCCACAGGAGAGTCGAGCTGCCCGAGCGGTCAGTATTTCTTATGGGCGTTTTCTGACTCGTCTGACCTAGCAAAATTTGAAAATAAGCAAAGTGCCTTGTCCGCGCCCTATGATGGGTTAACAGAATCGCTACATTTCCACGACCTCTAGATTTTCTTCCCCATCCTTTTATTATACCGTAGGGCGGGCGAGAGAAAATTCGTGGCCAAATTCAATTAACAATATAAAATGCAGAAAATTAGACAAATAAATTGTAATAAGTTGTAAGCAATGCAATGATGTGGAAAGACACCTTCAGACTAAGCATAGTTATTTTTTAGATTTGATATTTATACACCGGACAACCAATACTCTAAATATTTCATTGTTGACCAAAAATTTAGTTATCGATTGTGGCTAACTTCGAACCCCAATGTTTGAGCAACCCTGGTGGGGTGAAAAATATATTATACGTCAAAGGGAAATAGAGAGAAATGTGTAAATCTTAGACGCAGGTTTTTGTGAAAGGCATTCTGAGCTCACGCCTCGAGCTCCTGCGTGTAGAAGCGCTGAGTGAACGTTGAGTGAAACCAAGTTCTCAATTTCACGACAAACACTCCGAGAGTTTTATATTCATTCATAAACTTTGTAATTATGAATTATGCTGAGATTTGCCGCAGGTTCTAACAAAATGGCTAACTACATTATAAATGCAATAATGGAAAAGGTTTATTCTAGATTATTATGAGCCCTGAAAAATAATGGACGATTTTATGGATTACTAACAAAAATAACTGGTAGAGCTGCAGCAGCATAATTTTTCCCCTTATTTTTAACGTTCAGAATTTTTGAAATTTATGAAAGTGCAAAGAAACTCAGCCTTTTTAAAGGGTTTTTGGTCTATTAGGACAAAGCAAAACCCGCTAAGAAACAAATTCGAGCCGTTTATTAGGAAATGTTATTTTAAGAAATTGTATTTATTTCGAGCATAAATTACCGAAAACTACTTCGGTCATCAAAAATGTATATATTCATTTCTTTCTTCTTCATTTTTCTGAATAAATTTCATTTACGACAAAAATATATAACTACAATTTCAACTTTTGCTTGTAAATTTACTTCAAATTTTGAAAACAGAGTTCCCCGAAAATTGGACCCAGAATCATCTTTATATCGTTCTTTTATGCATACGAAGAGAAAGTTTAAAAAAAATTGGTGCCAGTTTTGATAAAATAATTGTTTAAAATTTGCCTATATTTCACACAGAATTATTGGGAAAATACTCACATTTTCGAAAAATTGTACATTTCACGATCTGTTTTTGAGCAACAGATTCCAATGAAGGAAACATTTTTATTTTCATTTTATTTTCAGTTTTGAAATTGTAGAAAGACGCCGAAAAAAATTTAACTTTTCCAGTTTTCGAAATATCAGGGATTTTAACGAAAACGAAACCCACGCCATTCTTTCCTTTCCGCCAAAAGTCCTTTACCATATTTGAGAAGAAACAATAATAATAAAATTTGAATTTGTCCATTTCAAGAAAAAAACTGAAAATGTAATTGAGGCTTCATTAAAGTAACTCGCAGGAACAAAATATCTGTTTTAAAGAGACAGGTACTCTAGTTTGTTCAGATCAATTGGGAAATATCTATTTTGGAGAAAGTCGTCTGGACAGTTTACGATTTAGCATTAACCATAGACAGGTAGAGTGACGGAGGACAATAGACAGACCTGTTGCTGTCAATGGATTTTTCAAGATCAAGGAACTACAAAACATAGATTTCGACTATTATGTCAAGGAAAATAACTGAGTATAGGAACAAGATTTTTCCACATTTTTGTTGCTAAGGCAAAACGAGTTTGGGGGTTAGAAAATCAACGACTACCGCCGCACGGTTACAATACTTTGTCTTCTTACGAACAAAGACGAGAAATGATGGAATGCCGACGTAATGAAGATGTTGTTGATGCAATTAGAGGGTGAAATAAGTTCTGGTATTTTACTACGGGCCCAAAGCCGTGATATCGTAATTTACTTTCGTCGAGTAGAATCCACACTAATTTCTTATTTGCAGGCTCCGTTTTGCTCTTATGAATCGTATAATATTTTGTAAGAAGTTTTCTTATGTTGTTCCCATCTATTTTGTTTTACTTTCTTGCATTCTATTTAGAGTTATTATAATATAGAGAAAGCATTATAATGTTTCATCGAAAAAGACATTTTCAATATTTCTCAAAACGACACGAAAATTTTTGATTAAAAGCTATTACTTAGGAAGAACAAAGTGCACGTATAATTAAAGCGCATGGCTGATTTTGACTGAACACTGAATTTTCGAAATTTGGAAAAGTTTATTTCTTCGGTGACTCCTACAAGTACAGTACTGAAGAAAGACATTTTTTCTTAATGAAATCTGGTCTTCAAAATTAGGCATTGACTTGAATAAACTATGAGAAATTGTGACTTAATTTCCAGTAATATAGTGACTAATTTTAAAAATTAGATGTACAAGAATTTCTCAACTTTCCGAACTTTGTTTTACTGAAACAGATTAATCAATTTTCATTAAAACCTCTGAATTTCCAAAAAAATTGCAAGTGTTCAACCAGGCAGGTTGTTAAGCCGACTCGGGAAGTTGGTTTAGGAGGTTATGATTTGTAGTTGCTTCGATTTTATGTAATTTATTTCGTCGAAAACTAAAAAAACAGCATGTGACGTACATAGGGGAAGGTACGCAGGTTTTCTTGAATACTAGGATCCCTAACAGAGAATCTACACATAGTGGATCATGAACAAATATACCAACAAAGCGTGGCCAGAGGCATTTGAAAACTACTAACTTTAGGGTACTATTCGCTCTATGGTACTTTGTAACTAATGCTCATTAGCAAATATAAGTAAACAAACTTCAAATTTGATTTATTTCATTGCTAGCAAAATAACTTTCTAGAAAGTCTTTTGAGCTACGTTTCGTTCAGTTTTTGTTATAGAAGAGCAAAATGTTAAGAGCACAGGAGTTCCAATGATAATATGACGTAACTGCGAAGATTAATACTTCAAGATATCTTTTATGGTAACACTCTTTCCGTGTTTACTGCGGTCATTTAATATTTAGAAAATCAATCACTTTTACACCGAGTAGCACTAATTTGGTCTCATTTGATTTTATCATTTTATTTTACAGCTGCGGTACTCTACAGCGCTGGGGTGTTTATGTCCCACATAAGATATACACGTTTTTATCCAGTTGTAGTTACATAGTTTTTGGAGGTAAAGGTAAATTTTCACATGTCCTATACAATTATCAATATATGATTAATCAATTCATAGTTGACCACAAAAAGTGAGAATAAGTTCTTGGAACTTGGTCACCAATATCCCTTTAGGAATGAATCCCGTTTGAACATTGGAAGGACTTCTCTAAATCCTATAACTCACTGAGTAAATACATAAATCTAAATGATTTTCGTATATTAAAATGTATGGATAAAAACGTTGATCCGTTTAATAAATTCTTGGGCAGCTAAAAGACAAAGAAGAAATCTAAGTTCTATTTTCCAACAATGATCTATTCTTTAGCGCTTGATTAAATTGAAAGTCTTCAGAAGCGAAGCTGCTAACGACAATTTACTTTCGAGTAAAAGCCATTTGAGATATCAAAAAAATGTATAAATCAGGTTGATGGAGTAATATATTCAGAATTCTGTCTAAATCATCACCCTCGTGTTGAAATTACTCTACGATAGATATGAACATTCATTATTGTGTAAAGGCAATGAAATTGATATTTAAAGCAAAGAAGTATGGGAAATGGTTAGTTTGTTTTTTTTCAAGGATTTCATCACGAAATTAAGTAGCTAATAAACAGTGTATTAATGAAATGGTACACAATGTTACAAAATTTTGTTTATATACATGTGTGTATCACGCTAATTTTGATTATTCCTACTTCCCATCGATTACTTTAACTCCATTACCTGGAATAGCTCTTTTAGGCGATACAAGATAATAGTGATGTTTTGGTGGAATCCATCACAGAAGTGCCAATAAATCAGTATGCTTTCGACTATCAATGAATGTAAGTATCCTAGTAAAGGTTAATAACCTGATTTCGTACATCCTCTCTTCTTTAGCTTCACGGCAATGTACACTGATGTGATGTTTTACTCTACTCTTAGACTAAATACTGTTAGCCTGTGTTTTTGCTCCTGTTTTGTTTATTCTTCGGCATATTTTTCAAAACTTCTTTTTCCACTTTGACGACATGTTGCAAGACTTCCATCAATCTTTCGTGAACTCTGATTTTGAGCCTGCGAAAACAAAGAAATGATACTACGAACTTCAAAAGTAAATTAATTACATTTTAACAAAATTCTAGTAATCAAGCATTATTTAAACCAGTTTTCGCCATTAAATTTTCAAGTAAAATACGTGCTTGGATAAGTAAATTTTCAAAGAAATGCCAAGTTACTGAAACCATAACGGTAAGTTAGTACGCAATTTTTGATTTAATGTGTTAAACTACAGAAGTAATTTCATTGAAACTATTGTTTGTCATATACCTCAAATAAATGTTACAGACCATCAAGTAAACCCATAAAATAATATGGATTCTTTATACTATCATCAGAGATTAATCACATTTTGTTGAACACGTTTCATCGCAGTGGAATTCTATCTCGACATAGGTAATCACCTTTCTAGTTCAAAGATTTACCATAAAAGCTCCGGAGAAACATCGAGTTAAGTATTTGGTACATCTATTGTTACTATTAGACATGTTTTGGGAAATGATAGAGCTATTAGTACTAATTTGAAATTTTTAATGTTTTCAATTTTCGTAAAAGAGAGGGTTAGTACCTTTTTTGGAGACCTTCGAATGTGCTCACATTTGCCCAGAAGAAGAACCAGCGAGAATGCTGCAGAAGGACCTGGATGGAAACATACTCATAGGTTCATATTGCACCTCCGGGAATTATGTGATTCAGTTTGCGACTACTCTTGCTACCACAGATGCGTTAAATTTCTTCCCGTGTCACAAACACTGCGAGGCTCGACAGAAATTAGTCCAGTGGACCGAGGAAGAATGAGTTGCGAGTGGGGAAAAGTGAGAGCCCTTTGGTGCAAAACTGAGATCAAAGGCACCGCTTCTCGAACGTACATTAGAGAGTACCGACTCAAACTGTAATGTTCTCAAAGGCCTTGCTACGGAACCAGCCGTCTTCATTACAATTTTCCCGGAACGGTTGCAATGGTTACCTTCAATAAACCTTCTAAGAACGTAAGTCAATATTTCTGCCATTACTTCTGAAATGATTGTTGAGAAAAATTATGGATCAACATAGAGTATATTTGTGAGTGGATTCACAAACAACATGTACGCAAGATTTTCAACAGAAATTTATTCATTTGTATTATTAGATATACTTATAAAATGTCTATAGGGAACTATAGAGAATTTAAAAAAAATACTTCAAATTGTTCCTCTACATTTTTCTGGAATACAAGAAAGTAAAAAAGTGGCGCAAGTTAAAATCTTTAAAATATCTCAATTTTTGAAACTTGCAAAAGCTTAGAATTATTTGAATCCTATATCACAACTACGTTATTGAAGAAATATATTTCTTCTGATTTAAATGTTTTTCGAAACAAGATCTTCAAAAATATACTGTACAATTCTTTTTCAAAATATGAGTAATTACCGCTTAATTTTGAGTCAAACCATGAGTTTCCCAAAAATAAATAAACAAGGTTCTCTTAAAACAGTTCGAATTATTTTCTTTAAATATTACTGTAATAGAGTCAACTCTATTTAATAATATGGGAGATATCCCATTGCGTTACCATCGGAAATTTCAATAATTGGAAAAGTTCAACTTTTAACATTCCCACTCGTTCAATATTGAAGTTAGATTTCTTTTTTCAAGCAATATGTTTCTCATCTGTAAGTCTAAATACCTTTTTAGACTTTTTTAAATAATAACCATAATAATAGTAATAATAATAATAATAATAATAATAATAATAATAATAATAATAATAATAATGATGATGATTATGTAATTTTGAATTAAACAATTTTTCTAAAATATCTCAGCAAGATTTTCTCAAAAACTGTTCCACTTTTTTAAATAATTGTATGTAGATAGAACACAATGCATTACAAGCAAAGCAATAAAAAAACAAGCTTCTTTCAGATTAAATTTTGAATTTCAAAAAATTACACAAATGAAAGTTTTGGAGTATTTCACGTTTAAATATGTACACTTACGTTATGTCAATTTAATGAATTTGTGGACAAAAATGCTTTAAGTAATTTATTTGAAGGTGAAATGTTTTGTGTAAATGCGTCCTTTTGTACTTGTTCACATAATAAGTATGTTCTCTTATGACAATAGTATAGACGGTAGAAGCGTAAGTTGTTAGTGTAAGGTCAGATGATCCAATCGTAGCCCGAGGAGTCGTTTTCATTGATTAAACGCGTGGCACGAATTGAGAAGTGTGCTAATAATTTTGGTAAAAGGTTTATTATTAAAATCTAATATTTTTGGGTATAAAAATTGGGTATCTTCGAAACTTGCTCCTTTTGTTCCTCCTTTTTTTTAGAGAGAGGTTTTTAGGCGCTGACTGAATAATTAGTGGGCTAAAAACAAAACAAAAAAATAGTATGCTACGTAACCGTTGAAAACTATACGAGAAAGTTAAGCATGACAAGCTTGTAGCATGACAACTTTTTTTATTTCTGAGAGGTAGCATTACAAAAACTAAGAATTTAATTCCTTTGGCATTTGTTGGATTAAAGAAATTTTCTTTGTGATGAGTGTGGTAATAAATTTGCGATAACATTATGTTTAAAATAAAAGAATACAAAAACTCACGTTTGGAGAAAGACAAATTATTGTCCCATTTCTGTGGGGGAGATCAACGACGGCCTTCAATATCGTTTTATTTTTCAAATTTTTCTTTACATAAAGAGTTACTGTTTCAGGTTGTAGAGTCTTTTTTTTTTTTGCTCGCAAATATTCCGACTTGGACCGCACGTACATGTACCCCTCATTCTACCGGGGCTCAGTAACATTTTCTCGATAGCAGGTCATTTTATTTTGATTATGTGATCGTCATTTAGCAAGATTCGGGTATGGACGATGAAATGATGATTATGATAGTGAGGGATGAAACAACAACACTGACACACACACACACACACATAACTATCTGCCAATGTAGAGAACATTTGTACAATCGGAAAATTATTGTGTTAAACTACTTCAAAAATAGGACGTCGCCATCTGGTGACGATAAATGGTATTCCAAGACATAATAATATTTACAGATCTGAGAGCCGCGGGTGGAGTTGCGATTATTAAACAAGACAATTCCTCATGACTCTCAGTCCGGTTAGTAACTCCTGGGCTAGAACATATGTCCGAGTTTGGGCCAGAATACAGTGTGGGGAAAATGGCCACACACAGACGCAGTCAATGCACTCACATACGCAACGTAAATTTCAACGGCTCGATTCCATATCTACTTCGCTGTCCGGGTGATGGCGCGTCGCAGGGGCGTCGGGGTGGCCTCGCAGCCTGCGACGCGGCGACATCCGGACAGCAAAGAAGGCGTGGCTTGTTGATGAAGGGTGGCGTGAAGATAGCGTGTATGCACTCTTGATCCTGGTGCGTTTGAGACATTAGTGGCGGCGGACACCTCGGGCGCCTACTTATACTATAGACTCACAGTCAGTGGGTAACTGACCAAGGGTCGCTTACGATCGCTTCCAGTGTTGGCGCGTAAGGAGACACGTCACGCCGCGACCCTCCTTCCTTCGGGAAAGGGGCTACGCCGTCGCGGAAATGAGTGTTAGTGGTGTATTACATACACTATGTAATCAAAAGAATCCGGACACGTCCAAAATGGTGTTATGGTGCGGTCGTGTTTTTAATGGAGGGCACTTGCGCCCTTGTTGTTTTGTGTGTCACTATCACAGCACAGGCCTGCGTTGATGTTTTAAACACCTTGCTTCACACGGTTGAAGAGCAATTCGGGGAACTCGATCGAGCACCTGTTCATACTGCACGGCCTGTGGCGGAGTGGTTACACCACAGTAACATCCCTGCAATGGACTGGCATGCACAGAGTCTTGATTTGAATCTTATTGAACACCTTTGGAATGTTTTGGAACGCCGAATTCGTACCAAGCCTCACCGACCTACATCGATACCTCTCCTCAGTGCAGCACTCCGTGAAGAAGGGGCTGCCATCAAGGCTAAAGGTGGCCAACTCCCTATTGAATTTCAGCATTACCGATGGAGGTCGCCACGAACTGGTATGTCTTTTTCCGCCACGTGTCCGGATACTTTTGATCACATAGTGTATATAGAATAATACATTCGAATTAATAATACAAAAACCAAGGCAGATCTAATCCAGGATAATGTGTAATACATAAAAAAAAGCAACGAGGGAGAAAGTGAGAGAGAAATAACTGGCAATACTGCACTTGCTTCACCCTTGACGCCCCGGTATGTTGTCTGTTAGCGGATCGTGCGAGAGATGGTTGATTATGCAAACTCGTTAATGCCCCTAGGCCGCATACAGATATCGAGTTATGAAAGCGGCAATATTTCGGCATACACATGGGCAGTCTTGTGTTGGGTGTATTATGCATGCTTATGATGTTGATGTTGGATGTTGGAAGTATTGGGACGGATGTTGATGCTTGGCGTCCTTCGTGTTTTTGTCGTGCACATCCCAGATGGATTATACTGGCAAGGATAACAATCGAGGAAGTGGACAATCCGGAAATCTGAAGTACGCCCACCCGGTGTTCTGTCCTCTGTCGAGGAGAGTAGGATGTTGTCTACTTTTGAACGGTGGAAGCGAAATCACACATGATGAGTGCCCAGTCCATATAGTGCCGGAAAAAGTTCGTGAACCTTTCCCTAAGAGTTTGAATGACCATCGTAATTCTGGTGGAACTCAGTGTTTAAATGGGAAACATACTTTAGCCACCGTATTACCAGGAACCAAAGCAGTGGCGTAAATAGTGGCTGGGGTTGGCGGTAGAGACCATGTGTGATAGAAGATGAACACAGGGGTGGAAGTGTAAGAATTTCGTGAGTTGAGGACGAAACGGACTCTAATTTGGTAGAGAAGGATATGTTTACTGGCGTCGGGTGAGAGGGGAAAGGGCCAGCAACCAACTGTCTGACTGTAAGGAAACAACAACAGGAGATACGACGAGAAGAAAATCACAAAGCCTGCATATTGTTCGTGGGCTGCAATAGTAGCGCAACATACAAAATTATATGTTGAGGCAAATGCGTTTTTAAGTTTCACCTTCTATTGAAATGCACCATTCTTGCATTCACACTTCTGTCATTTATTAGTGGTATATTGTACAGTAAGATACGCTGCTGTTCGTGCTAGATGGTAGAAGAATCTGCAATTCTGGATTGTGCATTGTCATAATTCGTATATTTTTTATTTGTAGCATGATTGCAGCCCACGAGCGATATATCTGGGAAATTATTTGTAAAGGCTGTAATAAGACAGAAATTGGCATCTCTGGGCAAATGAGATCAGGGAGAAGAGAGATAAGAGAAGATGAATAAGAGAGGGGAGAAATAAGAGAGGGAAGGGAGAGAAGAGTGCAAATAGCGGTAATAACTGTCCCTGCATTTCGCCAAGTGGGGATGTGGTTACCAGCCGCGGGGTGCTACTGTGGCTGCAAAAGCATTCGTTTGCAAAAACGGATCGTGTAGACGTAAACCCACCTGGATGTGAAATCGCCTGAAACTAGGAACGATAGGGAGGGATGCTGTTCAACGTAGGTTGCAGGAACCTTGTGATTTTAATGGCGGCAACTACTTCTGTTTTAGACACCACGTGTGTGATGACGCCAAAAGGGCCAGAGGGGATACTCGTAGAAGTATCGAGATTGGATGGTACGAGAGGTCTTCGCCGTGTATGGTGGTCACCTGTGTATCGGGGTGGTGTGCTCATGTGGGTGGTAGATGTAGTACGGAGTATCCTTGACCTCAGGAAGTTCTGAGTCTGGTGTGGGGAAGGTGTTTCATTGGTTTGGGATGGCACGTCATTCGTCGGATCGCATTGATCTGTTCGTGTTCTCCCACTGGAAAAATGTTGAGGTAAAGGTCGTAAAAGGCAACAGGCATCGGGAAGGGGTGGGAGAGATGAGCGACTCCCAGTAGCTTCTATCACGATGTCAGAGAGTACCGCAGAATTGACCCTGGTAAGACGGGCCCATTTTACTTCGTTGTTGGTTTCCGGGTTTGCCCCAAAGGGAGGTATTTACTTCGCGGCAACACGCGTTGTCGGACTTTGATGCGAGGGAGCGTGCGTAGGTGGCTTTACTCCAGACGGCCATGTAGAATTTTCTTGAAATTAAAAGATTTTTTACTATTACTGATGTATGTAAATAGCGCGATAAATCCCGTCGTTTCAAATTATTTTTTTCCAGTCCAGCCCCAACTCTAGCGATAAGAGACTTCAATGCAAACCACCACGCCTGGGGACTGTGCAGTAAATACTCTTGTAACAGAAAAGTTCTTCCACTTTGCACCAAATTCGAATCAGAGCGTATCGAGTCCCCTTCTACAGATTCACTATCCGTTTAGCCATCGTATCCCCTCATTATAAACACAGTGATATGTAAACGATTCAATACTGCAATTCGCCAAACCGACGTAACACAAATTCTGACCATTGTTCGGTACTTATCTCGTTAAACACTAATCTTCCTCCATCGCCATCTCTACAAATACCACCCTAAAATCATTAACTAGCTAACTTTCAAAGATTCATAATAATCAGTTTTCAAAAGGAATTCGATTTATCCACAATAACCTAATTCATCTTTCCTCATTCCAATAAATATTATAAAGCCTCTCCGTTTTCTTCAGGCCCACTTAATTTTTCGTCTGGGAAAATTTTACAACTAGAAAGAAGAATCCAATCATGATTTCCCCAGAAGAAATGCGAACCTCAATAAAAACTCATTTCCTGCGCTACCCGAACTCGAGTAATTTCTAACTCACTATAATTATTATTCCTCATCTCTCTATTCACGGCAGCCGACAGTTATTAAGGGGAACTCCAGAGAGAGTTGCCTCACTCTCAGTGATGCTAATGCAAATTTAGCTATGAAATGTTTATTCTGTAACACTCTTCTAAAGCGCTGATCCGCTGCAGAAGGAAATTGCGTAATAAAAAACAAAGCCCGGAGAAATCGTCTATGGAACCAAAGACAGCACACGAACTTGAGCGCGGTGCCTGCTACAAGGCGGACGCAACGGCGGCGAATTAAAGAGGCAGCGTCCAGAAGCGGCGAGCTGCGCGCGGCACGCAGTGGCGGCGGCAGGAGCAGCAGCGACGCCGACGGCGGGGCG
>BOPP01000004.1:14040282-14055665 GCA_017312745.1 Gryllus bimaculatus | reverse complement strand
GGGAGAGAGAGCGGCCGCGCGCGAAAGGAGGGCGCAAGGGGAGTAAGAGGAGCAAGCGGACCCGGGAAACCGGAGGTGCCGGACGGGAACGCGGCGGGGAAGGGAGGACCCTGCCGGGGGGAGGCAGACACATGCGGAGCCTGTAAAGAGAAATGGAGCCCGTGAGGCTGAGCGTGGGCGCGGCGCGCGCGGCGCGGAATGAAATGGAGAAGGTGTGTGTGGGGGCGGCGGTGGGCGGCGCGGGGATGAGGGCGAGGGCGAGGGTGGCGGCTTCCCCGCGAGCCTCGGGTTGCGATGGCGCCAGTCGAGGAGAGAGCCCGTTAGGCAAGTCCTATCACGAGATAACGCTAAAAGCCGGGAATCGGAAACCTGCTTACATCGCGCTTAATGGGTACGCATTGTCAAGTAATGAATGTACGAGTCGAAACATTAAGAAAGCTTTTAAATTTCATGAGAACGGCGAACTAGCACGTCTAGTAGATATGGATGGGAAATTGTTAATTAAAATATCCATATCTAAAGCGATAATGTGGATTACTTGCCTCGAAGTCTTTTGTAACACTATAATTTACTATCTAAACCACGAGTGTGCAAAGTAATATTCTTTCCTCATCATTTGGAAATAAAATTCTCTGCAAAAACACTGCCATAAAAAGAAAAAAGGATAATAGTTGTTGATAATATGTTTTATGCATAAAATTGTTGATTCGAATGATTTTCATATCAATCCTTGAGGTAGTAAAATTCGAGACGTATTCGTCAAATGTCTCATCCACACAATGTGAATTTATTTTGAAAATAAATTATATTGATAGAATACTAAATAACAGTACATGACACAATTATTCATTTTAAAATGTGAATGCAAATTTGAAATACGTTTTTGAAGTATACGTTTTGAAATTCCTGGACGCATAAAGACATCGAATATTTGCATTCTACACAATGTCGCAGAAAAATGAGGTACACTAGTTGACGGAATTTCAAATGACTGAAAACTCGGTATTTGTTAGCGATTTCTCACTAATAAACAGTACAGTAACACATTCAAAAACAGCTTCCACAGTACCGGAAAGTATATTAGAATATTACAATGTCCCTAATCAATATAATGGCTGTCTCTGCTTGTAATGCATGTTTCCGAAACACGCTGACCTACATACACTCGAACGCGAGACCTTCTCAAGGTGAAGCTCGGGCTCCGGAAGATCGCATGCGGCGAGAGGGTCTATCGGCACTGCTCGCGCATATCTTTTTACGAATGTATACTTTCTTTCCACTGTCGGATTCACGTGGACTACACCGGGTTCTTCGATATGTTCCACACGAGGGTGCTAAAAGTTGCGATACATCTGTAGAGAGAGACAGAGAGAATGAGAGAGAATGGGCTTTGGGGAAATCGCGGAGCGAAGGGTAAGGGTGAAAAACGGGGTGGAAGCAGCGTCGGATTAAAATACATCCCTGGCGAGTGGAAAGATTATTTTAAAGCGCCTGTTCTGTTTTCTCTGAATCCGAATAATTGCAGCTGCCGGAGCTGCAATCGCTTCCTAAATGTGTCAAAAATTACTGTCAGTTTCACGTAATATCCGAAAATAGTTTTAGGATATTCTAAAATTATTCAGAATTTCAATTTTTTAAATTGTTAGTTATTTTTAAAGATTTTCTCAGTTTCCATAATTGAAAAAATGCTCGTTGTTAAAATAGAAAATGCATTAAAAGATTTAATATATATCAGGTAATTTATTTTTTCGTTCCTTTTCTTACAGAACAACGTTTTGCATTTCATAATTTATACAATCCAACCCATAACGATCAACATGGGCTTTATACAATATTTTGAATGTGTAATTTTCACCCCAGACGTGGATAATCTGCAATTTGAAATAATCAGAAATAATCGACAATCAGAAATAATCGGCAGAATACATTTAGCGTGTCCGGGACGTGCTTGACTTTGCAACGTAATACAAATATCTATTGGCGAGAGGATCTTCATTTTTTAGATATTAATATTTGGTTCGCAATATATGCATTGTGCCTCTTCATCCATATAAGTTTGTAGAACGATTAGGAAGAATTGTGGTATATGTATCCATCAGAAACAGAATCCATCTCCGAATGTTTAGTCTATAAACCTTGACAACGTATCACTTTTGTCAATAATGTGTTGTATTGCGCATGACGACACCCAAGATTTGGTTCTGATGCGTTCTGCTTTAAAATTATACGGAAACATTGTTTGTGTGAAAGTCCAAAACTCTTTGTTGTCATCCAGACTTCCTTGCACGCCTGCAGGAATGGAACATAAAAATCTCTCATAGATAACACGTCATCTATAAACTGTACACGTATTAGTTCCGGAATGTTCGTCTCGTTAATGCCAAACGATCAAAAATATATGGAAAATTAATGACATGTTTTCTCATAGGAGGAAGTCCGGCGAGATTTCAACTTCTAGAATTCAGTTAAGAGGATAAAAGTGTAAATTACTCCAACTCAAATTAATGAAATAAACATTAAAATTTATCTTTATATTTTAAGTAGCATAATATGTATACATAAGCAAACTAACTTCTGAAAGGCTCTTAAGTGATAAACAACCAGAGATATATGGCTGAATACTTTCTGGAGTGAGTGTCCCTTCAAATGAGAGGACGAAAGAGTGACCAGTCAATGGGCAGTCACCTGATTTTTAAGCGGTACTCTTTCCATCTCATTTAAGAATTATATTTTCCGTCAGGGCCTCACGAACTTCCCTCAGAATTCTCAATATGATCAGTTGAACAATGGTAGAACCGTGATCTCAAAATTTTTAAAGTTTGAGAAAGAATAATTTTGCTTTTATCTCTCTTTTAGCTCAATCCTTCATCCAAGTTCTTAATTATTAATGTTTTCTTTTGAGTTCCCTTATCACTTCTACCGACCATCTTGACGTAATCAAAAATCCCTTACCGGACTGATTGTACATTTTCAGATAGAATTCGTTGTCACAGTATTAATCAACTCCATCTTCGGCCTTCCAATCGTCTCTGCAAAGTGAAACTATTGTCTGATGTTGTTACTGATACCTACAGTAAAAATACCAGTAGTAGTCACAGTTAAAAACATTTTGGAAGTTTTCTCAAAATTCTTGTGCTAATACTAAATTTTTTATGTGAAACTCAACGAGCAATTTGCACACCTCTAAGTAGATCCCTTGCCTAAAACCTGCTTGTTTGTTCTATATTTTGTTTACTTTACTTGTATTTTTAAACTGTGAATTCATTCCAGTAGTAGCCATTTAAAAAATAGTAAAACTTTGTGGTAGTAGTCACATGATTGAATCAGTAATGGCGAATAAATATTTTGCCCCTAAATGTATCCAAAATCAACAAAATTAAAAAAAACGTACCATTCGTTTTACATTATTGCATTGCCAATAGATGCTTCAATCTTATTATTTAAATATAAAATAAGGAGGAAAATACTTTATCTCCGTTCTAATCCTCAACACTGTAAGGTATTAGCTCCACGTTCGGCAAGTTAAATGCCAACGGGAAGCATTAATTTTCTTTTTTTTTTTAAATGTGCCTGAAGTGGCCACTCCTGGTGTCATTTTCCTACTTCCTAGCATTATGGTAAAATAAAATTACGAGTCATTTCTGAAATATTTTCGAAACTTGCCTACGAGTTCATAGTATGTCCCGTTAGGTGCTGTGATACGATCGACTGACCGGCAACGCAGTGAGCTGGCAGTGTGGGCACGACCACCGCTAGTGTGATGACGCGAGTGGCGGCACGTGTGAGGAGACTGTGCACATTGTGTAGTAGCGCAAGAGCGGGCAACCAAACTGAGAGGACAGGGTTTCCCTGCCACCTGTCCTTCCTGTTACGACAAAGACGAGTGTAATGGCTATGATAGTGCTCTGACGTTTAGTTAACAACCGGTTTAATTTTCTAAATAATTTTCTCATTCATTTTTTCTTAATATTTCTATCATTGTAGCTGATAATTGCAGCTTTATCGAACTTGTATAAACAATGTTGACTTCTTTTCTTTCGCAAAAATGCAGAGACGAAAATATTATGTAAATGATATGCCTTATTTGTCTTAAAGGTAGCCCACACACGCAGGTCATTACGTTGAATTACCAGTGCAAATGAAAATTTATGTGCGCGGTCCCGCAGGTTTATTATACTATCTACATCCATCGCTGTCAAGACCATACTGATCATTTTGATAATGAAATGCTCAGCAATGTAAAATTATTTTTAAAGTAAAGTTAATGTTGCGGAAATCTTCTTATATTAATTAAGCGTGAAATGTGTATTTTAATTTAATATTTTAACCCATTAAAAATTTAGTGGCTAAGCAAACATTTTTATAATACTTTCCG
Source organism: Gryllus bimaculatus (assembly GCA_017312745.1). Lineage (NCBI taxonomy): Eukaryota > Metazoa > Arthropoda > Insecta > Orthoptera > Gryllidae > Gryllus > Gryllus bimaculatus. The sequence continues at coordinate 14,051,290 of BOPP01000004.1, read as the reverse complement.
TTTTCGAAAAATACAAGTGTTGCCATTCAGTTTTAAATATCACCGGACTATTGCCAGAGCTAATGAGAATTCCAAACTAATACCAGAGTTGCTTGCTTCTTATTCCGTGATATACAGACAAATTATGTAGTGTCTCGCGTAAAGCTGAGGCGCCCGAAGGCTTACACTTGGCGATCTCGAAGTCACCCCTCTCGCGACTGCTCCCGCCCCCCGTCCCGACTACTGGTGGCAGCTCTTTGCTCCCGTTCCGCCTTTCTGATGAGCCCCGGAGTAAAGGAAGGGCCCTTGCCGAGCGCGTGCGCTGAAGCGTGGGCGGTGGTGCGCAGGTGGCTGCGCGGCCGCGGCGGGCGCAGCGTGCCCGTGCAGCTGGGCGGGCGCGTGGCGCAGGTGGGCGGCAGCCTCTTCCTCGAGAGCGCCCAGGTGGAGGACAGCGGCCGCTACACGTGCGTCGTCAACAACAGTGTCGGCTCCGAGCGCGTGCACACCACGCTCGTCGTCTCTGGTGAGTACCCGGGCCGTGCGCTGGCCCTTGCTCGCTGGATATTCCCTTTCGGTCTCTCCTTTTTGGATATCTCCTTTTGGTTGCCTTCCATTTGAATCTCTCCTTTTTGGATCTCTCCATTCTAGTTTTCTCTTTTTGGATCTCTCCTTTTTGGATATCTCCTTTTTGGATATCTCCTTTTTGGATATCTCCTTTTTGGATATCTCCTTTCTGGATCTCTCCTTTCTGGATCTCTCCTTTCTGGATCTCTCCTTTTTGGATCTCTCCTTTTTGGATCTCTCCTTTTTGGATCTCTCCTCTTTGGATCTCTCCTTTTTGGATCTCTCATTTTCCTTGTTCTTTTCGTAATTTCCTATTTCTTATAAGAAAAATATTATAGTATGTTTTAGGGAAATGGTAAATAGCAATATTCTTTAAGGAGTCTGGATCAGACAAAAATAATTGGATATTTCCAATACTTTTTTCAATCTCACTAAAATTTTCTTGTTTTATATCCTTGTGCTAAACGATATGTTATTTTAAATCATCACAAGATTTATGGCTGCATCCTGAAAGGGTTTATCATTTTGTTTCTGTTTTGAGAACTAAAAACTGAACTGGTCTGTATAGTGATTTAATTTTCTTCCTTCCCGGAGAACTTTTATCAGTTCTGGAATCTGTCCATTTTACAATGTAAGTGTATTCGCTTTACTTTAGAATCATCAGAAAAATATTTGGGCCTCTCCAATGGTCTTTGTAATGATGATATGAAATATTCTCTTCAAAACAAAGATCACATGTTTTGTGGGACATAGCGATATTATTTTACATTTCCTTTGTTTGGCATTGTATTTCTGTTGTCGCTAGTCCCCCCTTTGCCTTTAAGGACTTTTTGTTTGGTTTCGGATTGAAACGCTTTTACTTCCGTTTTCGCTTCCCACTCTCCATCTCTGCACACCAACTTTTGTGTCACATTTGTCGTTGCATTCTGCCAAGGTTCTTCATTCACAACACACTTGAAGCTGCAAAGATGATGTCCGCGAAAGCACTTCTCTTGATGGAGTATTGCTCGTGGCATTTTATACGCTCTATTCTTGCTGCCTCAGCGACAATATTGTGTCTATATTACTTCACAAAAGAAAATGGTAAAAGCCGTCAAGATGGAGAGTCGAATTTGAAGGGTACACAATCAAAATCCAAAGAATTTTTTTCGTTGAAAGCATGTTTTAGCAAATCGGTTGTACACTTATTATAAGGGAAGATGTTTAAACTAGCTGAAAATGATTATTTTACGTTGTATATAATCAACAGAAATATCGATTTAAATTGTTCATGAAATAATTCAGCAATTTATTGCGACTAATTTAAACAGTCAATGAGAATCAGCAAGTACTTACTCATTTTACTCAGCCTTTGTTGTCGGCTATAATATTGTATGATCCAAAAATGAGTTGTTAAATCATTTACTGGAGATACTATCGCAAAAATTATAAGATAAGCAATATCAATTATCAATATTGTTTAACAACAATAAAACAAAACAATTTAACAGATCAATACAAAACATTAGATCAAAACAACCCCATAGAACAAAACAATATAAAAACTAAACATTAAAAAAACACGATACGACTCAACACAGTGCAACAGAATAAGACAGCACACAGTGGTTTTTCAAAAATAGCACCTATAATCCACAAAAACAAAAAATAAAATACTTTTATATAACACTGTAACAATCTTCACGAATTTTGAAATAACATAATATAGCATATATACTGTTCAACAGTTCATTATGCACGAATAATTTGAAAACACTTACTTATCCGCATGGCAAAACGTGCATAGCAAATATTTAAACGCGGTCGACCTTTTATTTTGAGACTTTCTGCCTCACGACACAGATTTGGAAGTAGTACCTACAAATTTATCGTGTGGGATTATTGCGATAAGTCGGCCATTGACCGTAGTTCCACACTAGCAGTTCCACCCAGGCTTTCTTTGAAGCATACCCTAGTCCTGTGTCTAGGGGCTCTTTCGAGTAGGCGTGCCCGGCGGGCGACCACTGATTCACCTGGGTGTTATTCTCACTTTCTCCGCTAATGTTGGTCTCAGCTAACTATAGCCGAACTGTCCTGTTGGGAGAACGTACATCTCGTTAGTCTTTGATATTGCCGGAGGGATTTGATTTTGTTGTGCGTCTGGCAAGGTTCTTTTACACGCCACAAGCATGACATGGGCACTGTGGATTTTATCGCCCTCTGAAAATCCAGGCACATACGCCCGAACCCGGGCACTGGCAGTCCAGTAAGTTAACCAAGTCTACCGATGCCGAAAGCAGTGGCGAACTGAATTTCAGAATTGAGTCATTCGTGCAATGTGAGAATAAGTGGAATTACATGACTAAATATTGCATTTTTCAGCCAAAATGGAAACAGTTTCTTTGTTTAAGAATTTGTGTCCCAAGTTTGTAGATATGTAACAAAATAATAGGCATATCTCACATGGCGGGAAGCTGTTTAGTTTTCTTTGAATTGTATTACAAATTAGTAATATATGTTAGTTGCCTGCTGAAAAAAATACACGAAAAGGTTTTCCAAAATGTAGCACGTACTCTGATCAAGAACAACAAATAAAATACTTTCTTATAACACGGGAATACATTAAACATTTTACCAAAAGCCTGACTTGAATTTCGTAATAACAGTGTAGTGCATATACCGTATAACGTATCTTTACATACCAGGCATATAAAGAAGATGCTGATCCATAGTGCAGCACGTGAAGGGTAAATATATATAATGGCATGCGTCTTCTTTCGAGGAGACTTGCCGACGCATGACGCCAGCTGTGTCTCAAGCAGTGTCTCGCCGAATGTGAGAATTCAGTCGGTACGCGCAGTGAGAGAGTAGGTGGAATAACACAATAAAAAATTTGTGTATTGCTATGAAATATAAACTTTCATTATTTTTGTATTTTTTCCGAGTACCTGTGTATTTAAAGAAACCATAGAAACCTCTCACAAGGCCGGAGCATGCATAGGCTTCTTTCATTCTTATTGGAAATTAGTAATATAGATTACACAATATTTTATTCGTATAAATTTAATATTCCCATTTTTCGCAATCACTTTTTGTGTTAAATCTCTTTTTAATATCTAAAATTATGGTCTCTTTTTCTTATTTGCGTAATGCGACATTCGTCTGGAAGCGTAGCAATCCAATAAAATATAGTTGGCCGAGGTAATTACGAATTTAAGTATGTTGCCCAAAACTAATATAATTTGGTGGTCTGCATTTGCTTCTCACACCTCGATCAATATGAATGCAAGAATGATATCCACAACCCTGTAGCACAGTGCGCTTGTCCCACCGGTGTATTTGACCTCAGAACAAACGCATTCTTTGTTGTTGCTTAATTATTATTGTCATATCGTCTTACACTGCCGCCCAGAAGCGAACAATGGCTTTATTAGGACGATATGCCAATTTATAATTTTGTTCAGAAACGTCAATTGAGATTCAGTTCTTTTACCTGCAGAAAGTGTGTGACATGAAACAACCGGCTTTACTTTCTTTTGCAAAAAAATACAGGAATCCTCAAACTCAGTTATAAGAGTCGAACATTTTTATGAAACTTCATGTACCGACCGCGACGACTCTCACATGAACATGTTCCTGGGATCGATTAAGAAGCTTTGTCATTTGATGCATTTTGTTTCTGACGATAGAGATTCCCAATAACTATGAACCGACGATTATTAATTTGCTAATATGAACTGTGAAATTCAGATTTCCCAATAGATGTTTTAGGAATTTGAAAGCACTAGGCATGATGCCAATAACGTCACACAAGCTTTTAAATTTTAAAAAAGTTTTATCTCCACAATCTTGTTGCTCTCTTTTACTTCTCCTAAAATCGCGCTTCCAGTTGACAAAAATTGCACTCAAACGAAAAATTGAAAAAACTTATTATTTTATGTTCCGAATTATGGTCCAAAAATGTGTTTAGGTGTAAAGTTCGTCGGTAAAAAAACACATTCTTTCTTGCTTTTGAATGAGAAGCCCAAAAGTGTGATTAAAGCCAAATATTAGACGTTTGGCAAAGGAGAATATTTAAGTATATTGTTGTATATGTAAATAACGCTCTCACCATATTAAACATAACAATTCTAAGTGCGTAAATAATAAAAAAGTATCGAAAAAATATTTCACTTTCTTGGTAATGTCTTTTGAAAAACATGCTTGGCAAAAATTGGTGAAATGTCGAATTTTTATAGGAATTGTCCCCGCACTCACTATTTCAAGACCGCTACCATATTTTCTGTGTTGGCTGTGATCCCATAGATTCAATGTTGTTGTTTTTTTGTTGTGCTCGCGAATAGGCCGACTTGGACCACGTGTGCACCCTGCATTTACAGGGGCTCAGTACCATAATCTCGGTCACAGGTGCATGTAACTTTATCAGGGATCAGCATTTTATCTGCATACTAGTGTTATCCCTCAGGGTGTTCGCCCTGGGGGTATGAAAGATGAAGTGCTGATAAGGAAGGCAGAACGGACGACACACACACATACAGACATAAACTAATACACCCATATCCGAGGTGGAACTCGAACCCAAGATCTTCTGGACCACGACCGCTACGGCACTACTGCCTTAACGATCTCGGTCATCTGATCGGCAAATTCAATGATATATTAATTAATATTTCACATTCTTCGTACAAAATATTTGCTTAGCACGAACGTGCTGTGATTATTATTGTTTGTTGTGGTTTAACATGACACGAAAAAAAGATTTATTTACCTTTCTTAAGAAAGTAATGTTTCCGTTTTATTAACAATTCTTTCTTCGTCGTCTCGGAAATATATACCGTGTTTCAGATCCCTCAAGTAACCGTACCATAATTTAACATTTTTATATTCTATTGAACTTTTATACAAACTTTTGTGATAATGTATAAATAGTGAAACGTTAAATTTTTATTAGTAAAACGGCAACCTTTTCACAAGATTAATGAACTTCTACGAGTATATTCTACTTTCTTTTGTCTTTCCTCGAGCTCTCGTCATGTTTGCATATGTTTGACCCTTCCCTTCTGACCTTCTCACTGCGGGTGGCTCTGTCAGAAGAGAAAACTTCCGGTCCCATCATTCTGACCTCTTCCAAGGCACGCAAACCCATACATTGCGGTGATGTGTAGACCCGAGGGGGAATGCTCCTATTTCTATCTTCAAATGGACTAGTTATTCTGGACATGAGTAATTATGTCTCTTTGTAGTAACTGTACGTTACACAAAGAACACACTAAAATAGCTTTTAGAAAATATATTGTTCGTATAGGCATTAATGTTGAGTTTGATATTCTTACTCTTCTGCCAATTTTCTTATTTGTAATTTCAGTACCAAAAAAATGAGATATAGAAACTGAAAATTAAAAGTGTTTTATCTAAATTCATTTTGAAATAATGAACTTATTATATAATTAGATAATTATCTCTTATTTAACTACTCAAAATTATGAATTGTACCCAGTTATATAATTATTAAAAATATATTATTACTTGCTCACAGATATGGAATGTACCACATTTCCTACGACATATCCCACTTGACAAATAATTTTATTCCATTTCCTCTCTCATCGTCATTCAGCTCTTTGAACCCTTACCCCATCGAAGTACGAAAAAACAAGGGTAATTACCTCTGCTGACTTTTTCCCACAGAAACAACAGGACACAAACCTCCTCTCTCTACTCTCAGTAATCGAGCACGTTTCGCATTCCTATCAATATCGAAGGAAGTATGATTTTGGTTCGTGTATTTTTCTTAACTTCCGAAGAATAGTGACTGTTCACAATTATACTTTATTTTTTAAACTGACATCTTATTAGGTGTACAACACACTGACGTTATCACAGCAATACGCATACCTTACGAAAATAACGCCACAGAAGATTTTCTCATCAGGTCTGCTTTTTTGTTTGGATGGGACATTGGTGACTTCTGACAACAATAAAAACGCAAGAAATCGGGGAAATGTGTCCACCAAATTCGTGTGATAGCAGCAACGTTACTGACGAAGTTTCCAAGACACAGTGCCAGTCGCGTCGGCGAAGAGAACCCCGCACCGGAAAAACATTTCATCAAACTGCGATAAGCCCCTCGACCGCATGCTGCCCTTCGGTCGGCTATCTCTGTTCAGCTGGCACGTACCGCGGCGTTTCTTGGCACGGAGCACAGCGACGACAGCTCCGCGCATTTCTCTTTCCGCAGCTATCGGCTTATCCCAAACATAAAGATACTGTAAAGGAACAATTGCTTGAGGTACTTTCGTTGAAATTTTTATGATAGATAGTATTGGAGGGTAGTGATTTCCTTTCGATTACTGAGTGTTCGGTCAGAAAAAAAGTTGTGGCTATTACGCCCGGGTTCATATTCAGTGCACAGGCTGATTAACAATGGATAAACCAATAAGAAAGTATTTGGTTTGAAATATTTTGTAAATACAGACGCAACGTGAGTGAATGAAGGATAGTTTATAATAGCAGACGAAACGTGAATAATAAGCATTCTGAATTGAGTCAACATATAACAGCATTATATATGTCGGAGAAACTAGACGGAGAAACACATTTCCTTACACCGTATTACATCCAGAAATGAATGGAAAATAACACTGAATATTCGCAATGAAATACAAGAAACAGAGAGGCATGTGTTTTACCACAACACGAATCACAATCGAATAGCTGTAAATAATGGAAAGCTGTTAATTTTGTTGGCATTTATTTACATAATACTGCAATAGCTTACGCTAGCTACAAATTTTTAATCATATTAATTATTATATTATCTGATGGAACAGTATTCCCTGAGAAAACTCAGTTTGCGGACAGCTGTTGCAGTAACGTTAATTTCAGATTTTGTGATCAAATGTAACCTCTCTCTCTAGAATGATGAACTTTATAATTATCCGAAAAGGAAAAATAAATTACATTGTTATTCGCAACAAAAGATCAGACTTTCGATTTTGCAAGCGTATTCCAAGGACAGTGTGGTTTCCATGACGATAGTAATAATATTATTAATAAAACAGAAATATCCTTTTGGTTTCAATAAGTATGTTTATTTCTCATACATGACGTTTGGCACGTTGGTTACATTCATCTTCAGGTATGTACATTTAATAAAAATAATAGACTTGTTTAGATCTAAAAATAAAATAGTAATAATAGTTGTATTAATTCTCTCTCGTGCTCTTTGCCACTGGAGGACTACCCACAGCCACTCTATCTCCAGCAACTAGAGGACTACCCACTACGTAAACTGCAAATTTATTTTTGACGCAGTAAATTGTTGTTATTAAAATATTACATTTTTTCACTGTGTATTTTGTGCAGGACCACTGCTTGTCTAGACTCGACTGGTCTCTCACGGCAAGACACAAATCAGAGTTGTTCTATAGATAATTTCAGTTAATTAATTCCAATCATTGGTACATCCCATAGAGTATTTTTTAGCTGTCAAGGATTATTGTTTATTGTATCTGCTCCACGCACGAAAATGGATTCCAACACATCGAATACATGCATATTTCCGTATTAGTTCAGTCGTGAACGTGAATATTGGTTGTAAGCCGATGTTTTGTAAGCTATCCGCTGACGTCTTTTTATTTTCTCTCCCTTTCCACTTTTGCATGCAAAAAAGTGATTTAATCTACCTTCATCAATAGAAAGCGGATGCATTTGTATCTCACTTTCAGACCGCATTCCAAAGAGATAACACCCGTATCAGAATACCATCGACACATTCACGATTTAGTTTTCTTCCTATTATCGAAGCTCCATCCCAAAATATTTTACGGAGCCAACATGCATAATAAATAAAACAAACACCAAAAAACAAAAACTCAGTACTAACATATCTTGTGAAATTGATGAAACTCCACCTTTAACAAAATATTGCCTCACCGTGTGGTCGCTTTTACATATCAATCTAAAAATATTCTACATGCCTCTCTTATTTCCAGGAAAGTATCGCAAGTAGTACCAATGCTGAAAACTTCAAAACACCCTGAGCTACCCAGTCCTGCCCTCCCTTTTTTTTCTTATACACACACACACACACACACATATATATATATATATATATATATATATATATATATATATATATATATATATTCTTGTATTATTTGTAATAGTTGCAGAATATTACAACTCGCAAAACTATTTTTACTTTAACTTACAAAAATATTTTTGCGGGTTGGGATTTGAATTTGAGAGCTTGTTCAATTCAAATTTGAGAGGTCGTTGCACTACGAATACTGGTTATATAATCCGACTCCCGAAGCATCGAAAAGAAAGTTAAACTTTTGCAATTTTCGAAATTCGAACAGTTTTATTGAAAAGCGGACATATGTCGTATTAATATGCAATCTTTATTTAATTCGAGCAAGAAAGGTGAAGCAAAATATGGAGCTGTTTTTGATAAAATTACTAGCCCTATGACAACGTCTGCGGAACTCACAAAGGCGGAAAACGAGGTCCTGGCTGAATTGATAGGAAATTCTTAATCTGTACAGTTCACAAATATGTGACGTGTGTCTTCGTTTTAGAAGTGACCATTTTCTTCAAATTTTGCTTTATATTGAGATCGTAGAGGTAAGAAACGTACAGTGTCTTAATTGTCTTAAAACTGATTACACAAATTTCAAGAATCCTCCAAAAGTCTTAGAGTATTTCAATTTAATGTAATCAAAAAGTTAATATACTAGTCATACAAATTGTCTTAATCCTTCTTTTACTTTGAATGGGTACAATATGTATCCACACTACATATTTCTCTTAGAATGTTATTGAAGGTTTTAAATTATAATTCTTGCAGTTCGCGTTGAAGGTAATATGGCCATGTACGGCGCCTCAAATTTTCCTGGTTATATATTTCAATCTTTGGGCAATGTTAACCCATGCTTCAAGTTGAATTAGCTATATCACAAAAAATATAATTCAGGAATATTTTGTTGTTGTTTTAAAAAACATTGTAATATGTAGGTAAAATGCCCACACGCAGGTTTTATGGCCTTTGCCAGATTATCTGGTTTCTTCTAGCATGTCCATGAAGTTAGGGCTAGCTATATTAACATGATATGAATTACCCTCTTACAATCTAAAAATCTTGTAGTATTATTACAAAAATACGGTCTGACATGATTTCAGTAACGCTAGGATTGCTGGGTTATTCATAACACATTCAGTATTATCTACAAAGTGACTTTATTTTACAAAGTTGAAAAACATCAGTAAGTGCTTGAAAACATACAAATAAATAGTTTAATAAGTTTCATGTTGAGGACAAATGAAAGTTTTTATCTCTTTAATAGTTAGTCCTGTACTCTTGGCCATATTGAGAGCAAAAACATTTTATAAAATCTCTCCCATGTTGGTAAAATATTGAGCAAATTTAACAGAGTTAATCTGATTATATTGCTCACTAAATGCGTTAAATACTGTTGTATACAGTCAAAATACTAAATCTACCTTAAAGTGTAAATAATGATACAATTTCCTGGAAAGAAGGTATAAGGACAGGTAGCCTTTAGAAAGTTCTTGACAACGCTGACGCTATCGTAACTACATCTATTTTTAAAGTGTACAACAAAATATTTAAAATATCACCCATTAGACAATTAGGGGTCTACCCTTCTCTTCAAATAAAATGAGCATTTAAAAAATAAATGGAAATTTTTTTAATATATTTATATTTTTAAATTAAAACACAAAAGTAGCTTCATTACCTGCAAATAGATACAACTATATTCTCAATCCGTATAATCATCTTATAGTAATATAAATTTTAAACAAAGGAATTTTTTTTGAAAACATAGTGGGTCCAAAATGTACCCAGTCATTACAAGTTCAAAAATATTTCGCTTAGAAAGCGAAGAGTTCATCTTTTTTTTGTTTAATTTAATACAAAACACGTGTTTTGATTTTTAAATTACTTTTTTCTATTTTCAATTTCACTCCCTGCAAGAATCATTTACTACTTGGTATTCGACTTAATCGATCTCTTATCTTACTCTATTCTGTTTTCAAGAAAGTTCACAAAAAATTGAAATACAGTTATTTCACCTCAACTTATGCTATCCTTCATTACCGCTTATAATAATATGACTAAAAAATCCCTTTTTTATATTTATTTTTTACTATTTCTTTTATTTCTCATTTTGTGCCCGTGAATCATATGACCTTAATACGAATAACAATGGCAATCATATTTTGAATGAAGGAGATGTTGCGTTAATTGTTTTCTGGCATATAAAATAATGCATTATTAAACGAGATATTTCATTGTCTTCCAATCCAAGACGGCAACTTCTTTCTCATTCAAGCTAATGCTACCTCACTGACCATGTACTTCAGAGCAGAGCGTTGGAAGAGGGCGCCCTCCTGAGCCGAGGCTCGAGGCAGCGGTAGGTAGCAGAGCAGCGTGACACGACGCGACGCGACGCAATGCGAC
>BOPP01000004.1:14012169-14035740 GCA_017312745.1 Gryllus bimaculatus | reverse complement strand
GGTCATGAAACCGCAAGGGCCGCTCAGCACCCTGGCCTAAGGCCGCACCAAGATTTTTTGGCTTGGGACAAAGGTGCTCAGGAAACGTTGCATTTACGCTGTCCCTAGAAACGAATACCCGCTCGCCCGCTTCACGACTACTAATCATATGACCCATTACCATCCGTGACGATTATCGGAAACCTCTCACTAGGAGCCCCTCTCATGGGCCCCTTCCAACCCCCTTCCAACCCCCTTGCAACCCCTTCCCTGTCTCCCCTGCGCGGTGCGCCCCACCACGTCTCCTCTGCGGCGCTACCTGCGGCGGTGAAACCGCAGACGCCGCATTGCGTGGCCTGAGCTACGCATTGAGGAATGCATTTTTTTGCAGCTTTGTTGTCGCTTTGCGAGTCTCGGCGACACAGTCAGGAAAGGGTTAGGATGACTGAAAGGTCGGGGCGGATGAAAGCACCGTCCAGATGCTATCGTTTCATATGAGGTTGATCAACGACCTCTGTGGTGTATTTCAAAATAAACGGGTAAACATTCTCGTAAATGAATGTACAGTATGCTACGTGTGATTGTTTGATATTGATTTGAAGGATCGATCTTTCAGACGTTTTGCTCGTTTATAGCTTTATGCCTCTTATAAGCAATTATCATCAATTATCAATTATTGAATATCTATGATGTGAGATAGATGGTGAGAAAATTGCCTTCCACGCAGTTGTTACGATTTAAAAAACATCTGTGCAATTCTCTGGATTCGAGCTCACAACATTATGCTCATCGCAGACTAATTAAACTACAGCCGTCTGTGGACGCGAAAGAATATATTTAATTAAAAATGGAATATATAAGATTTCCTGTCGATGATCTTGACGAGTAAATATTATCTTCTTTATATTCATGTATTTTTATACACACGGGACTCCCTGAGCCGATACCTTTGCATGCCCATCTAACAAAGCTCTGTCACGAACTTCCGTCGCTCAGCTGTGACTCGTAAAAACACGTTTATTGCTTCAATATTCAACTCTATTGGCCATTGCGTCATATTCGGGTACCAGTTATGACAGGTGAAGTTTTGATGGCAACTTATTCACTGTCGGGTAATGGAGCTACTGTTATGGAGCATATTCTGGTGACCGAATTTTCTGATCGTATTTTTTCGATCCTCGTTTATCATCACGCAATTCGGGCATAATACAAAACAGAAGTAGTAGATGTCGTTTAAGAGCTTCCTTTTAGAGTTTCTCCTTTAAGATGCACATCTCACTGATGAGAAAGTGCAATAGGTTCTTGTCGCTCCCTTCAATAGCATATAGAAACTACAGTTATAAAGCTGGTAAAGTACGTTCTTTATCTCTGTATAGTCAAATAATTTTAACGAAACACACACGTTAATAAAAATTATTAAAATATTTAAAAATGAAGCATTTTTACTGTATGTGTAACATAGTCTTCATATGCATCTGTTTTAGTGGAGATTTTATTTTTTACGAATTTTACACTATGGTTCCAAAGCAATTGATTTTACTTTAATTCGTCCATACCATTATTACTACTATATTGTTTATAGGCATTCTTTCATTTTATGTGTTTATTTAAAAGTTTAAAAATACAAATTATATATGTTGAATGTTTCTTTTGATTTGAAGTTCTTCTTACATAACACGTACTTGAATATATTGCCTACATTACTTCAGTTCTGAGGATATCTTTTAAAGAAAGATAGTAAGAAAATCCTAATAAAAGCAGTCGACCTGCAAACCTAAACAAGCCAGTTGCCAAATGCGTTACGAGGTAGGACCAAACTCTCAGCCAGTTGAAAGTCCACTTTTTGGATTCTTCTCACCAAATGTTGTGAATCTGTTGAAAATTAAGAGAAACTGTGTGAACTTTATCATGTAATATGCGGACACTGTAATACTCTTGCGGACACTGTAAAATGTATTAGCAAGGACTTTCCCCAACATGTAGTGCGTGACCACAAATCGGTGGACCGCGAAAACGTTTTCAAGATTTTGACAGCCATTTGGAAAAAAAATATTTAGAAGCATTCAATCGGTTTAAGTCAAAATAAATATATAAATATTATAAGTGAAATTTAGGCCTAGAAATCAATAAACTTCCGGCAATAATCTGCTGCAACGGCTTGGGGAATACTCGCCTTTAATTAGACTAGGATCAATCGCGCCCGAAATTGCTGTCAGTTTGTTTCCTCCTGCTTCTACTACCAACAGGCGGCGTAAACGCTGCTTCTGTTGTTTCGTCTTCTCTCTCGTCTACAGTTTTGGTTGTGATTGTTTATAACGTGTAAGACTTTTAGCTTATTTTTATTGCAAAATGAGTTCTGAGGTGTCGAGAAAAAGTAAATAAAATTGTCAGAAATATCCCATTTATTTCATTCTAAATGGCGATTAGAAAAAGGTTTCTGTAGACACCTCATGTGGTCCGCAAAAAGTTTCATAGCTCACAATTGATTCCATCACCTCAATTCAAATATGCTTTTTCGAATCAATAAAATGTTAAAAGCCCTAGAAATACAAAATCAGCTTTAAGATCTTTACGCAGGTGCATAGTAGACTATACAACGAACAGCATAGCCTCGAGCATACTCGAGCTCTCACAACTAAAGATAACCAGAAGTAGAGGATGGATTATATTTTATTCTCTTATATTATATTCTATTCTATATATTGGATTTATGACATATGTCGATATAAACGTTTCCGTTGCAGGAAGAGGAAAAATAGTGTTTTTAATTAACCAGTAGTATTTTATTTTTTTTTAATTTAGTTGTATCATTTTATATAAGCTATATGTGTGTCAATAGACATATATTTGTACAATCGTGATCACAATTTTAAGAGCGAAGAAGTTATATTTAGTAGGTTTTCTTTCATTCATTTTAGTGGCCTGACGTGTGCACCAATTATCACATCACTCTAAATGTTCTAAGGCGAATGTTACGAGTGGACGAGTGGTTAATTTGCTCTTCTGTTCCTAAATAAAACTGTACTATGTTGTATTGTCTCGGTAGTAGTTACCCCTTAGCAAAGTTTTAATTTTAATGTGTCTCTTTGATCCCTTCTATTTTTATGATATTCCATCTGTAAACAATTTGTTATGAGCTGATTACACAAAGATAAATAAAAGCTATTTTTTTAACTCTCAAACCATGTGTTAGGTCATATTAAAATATTGTTGATATTAATGTGTTCTTCTTACATTAAAAGCTTGTGGGCAACTAGAACTCCCGGTTTCCACCCTTCGTATGTTGGTCTCGTGCGCATGCTTGGTAATAGTTTATGGGGAAAATTGTTTTAAATCCTTTGGCATTTCAATTTATAAACTTGATAATGCTTTTCATTTTCTTCGCGATGTTGGTATTAATGTTGGAAGCTCGTATTCTTGAGATGTAATTGCCCTATTTCAGTCCTTGTGGTTTTTCATAAACTGATCAAGCCTGTTATTTTGCGTAATACAAATATCTTGGTGCATGCTGGTGAATATTGAAGAATGACTTCTCAAAAATATAAACTTTTTGGAACTTTGGGATCATTAGCAAACTATTTGTAAAAACATTACTATAAGATTCATTGTTTTTAACGAATAGAGTTCCTCGTAATTCCGTAAATAATTCATAATAGCAAACAGTGCCCTAAACCATAATGACTTTTAGTTTCGTGGTATTGCAAACTTTAATGCACCTCGCTTTGGCAGGTTAAAAGATAAATATTAAAAATATCAAATACCAACGTTTACATTATTTTAATAACAATTCATTAGCTCACATATCTCATGAGAGCACATGATGGAAAATAAAGCTAAATACACGGATACGTTGATTCATCAATTAAAACTGCCACGCTTCTGTAAACCCACTGCTCTCATGTTACACATCGCAAAACTGCACAAAGTATTTCTTCAGGGTTCCTTCACCCATTGTACGCGCAAATTACCAGGCAAATTGCTACGTCGATCACGTGAGTAAAAGCTCTCCGCATTGGAGGAACAAAAGGGCCGCGATTGTTCCGTATATAAAATTAATTCCCAAACGCCGCGCGTACTTCCAGCCCCACCGCTCCCACCAGGTGCACGATAGAAAATTGCTTTTACCTTCGCGCATTCCTCGCTCGGTCCCGCGAGAGTCATCGAGAGACTCGGTCGAGGAATGGGGCGCCTTAAATGCTCCTTTCCGTCCGACTGGCTTCCCCGGCCGGCCGTGCGCTATTCGCCAATTGGAGGGGAGCGTCGCCGGAGGGAGGGAACACGCGCGTTACGCGGCGTTGGCCCGCGACTGTCGCCTGCGGTTGCCGGAGTTCCCGGCGTTCGGCAATACGTTGCGTCCGTTCCCCGCCTCGGCGTATATACGCCTTCATTACCTGCAGCTGTCGCAGTCTCCGAGCTCTACGGAGCACACGGGAGGAGTGCAGAGAAGGGGAGGCGGGGAAAGTAGGGGCGACGGGGTAATCCTGTTCGCGACTATGCTGTGTTTCTGAGATAGGCGACGGACTGGGTTTACTACTCCCGGAGCGCAGTGTAGTGGGAGATGGTGTAAAACGATATATTTGTGTGTGGAGGCTGAAGCGCGGGAAGATGAAGTGCAGCGAGGAGTTGTCGGGCGATAGAGATAATAATGAGAAAAGGGAGACGAAAAAGACACAAGGTATGATTATCGAATAGTGGAATAAATCGTTCCAATAAACTGCAATGAGAATTCGGTACGTTAGCTTGAAGAATGAGGTACTACTTCTTGTATATCCTGACCTGATTGGATACAGGACAGAGACGTTCAGTTAAGGAAAGTGTGAATAAAAGCGCAGGAATGAGACAGGAAAAGCGTAGCGCATAGCGTGAAAAACACGCGTCCTTGCGGGGAGGGGTGGGGCCGGGGAGGGGTTGCGTGGGTTTCCCTCGAAACGTCACAGCGCAAGACTTAACAAGGCATGAGCCTGCGCCGTGGCACCGGGTGGCAGCGGATCGGCAAGGGCCATTGCCCACCTCCGATCCCCGCTTCACACCCGCTCCCCTGACTTTCCCCCTCACGTTGGCCGATCACCGCCCCTCCTTGAAACCTCACCAAAAGCGCTGCGCCCCCGCTCACCCCTTCCCCATTTCTCACCGCAGCGGGCGGGGACGGGGACGGGGCCGAGGTGAGGAGGCGGCGGTGGAACCCGGGGGAGGGAGGTGTGGCTCGCGGTTCACTGCTCTCGTGCTGGCTCATTGAGGACCTCCCTGGGCAGGCCCCGCGGGTCGGAAACTTGCGGCGTCGAATGTTTCCCTAATGCTTTTCCGCCCGGCGCACTCGCGCGCGCGGCGCTCGCCTCCGCCCCCGCTCGCCTCGCCCCGCCGCCCGCGCGCCCTTCCCTCGACTCCCTCCTGCTACCCTCGGCGGCTCCCTCCTCGCGCTCGCACTCAACGCACCTGCGGAGCGCGAGCGTGATTTAAAGCAGCTGATGTCGAGCCGCGATAAAAAAAGAATTAATGTTTTGCCCGGCAGTCGTCGCGGGGCGTCTCTTTACCTTCGTCGCCGCGTTGACGTTCGTCTAGTCACGCTGGCCTCTGCTTCCCAAGTTGGGTCATTAAGTAAAGTTGCACGTTTTTGCGAAATTAGGTCAAAGCCCCCCCCCCTTTCCTCCTCATCCTCCTCACCACCCTTCCTCTGGTTCTCATTTCCCCGGACGGTCCGAAAAATATGATATAAGTGTTCCTCCAAGAATTCGGCGGGAGAACTTGGAGTAAATTGGCCAAACGGCTCGGAAGTTATTAGAGAGCACTGTCACAAACACACTGGCGCACAGAGACGAGCGCGGAGACACCTCGGGAGGCGCGGGTGCCCCGCCGCCAAACGAGGGGAAAATTATTTTATCTCGGCGTCACTTTGCGCACCCTGTCCTCGTTCCCCGGCCCGCGCTCGGGCCGCGACGGCAAGCGGGCGGGGCGCGACGAGCGAAGAGCGGGCCGTCGGGGTTAAAAGGGGAGGGGAGGGTTTGCTGATGCGTGAGACAGCGCGTCGGCCGACGCGCGAACGCTTCTGACGTCACCGCGCGGACCTCAATGGCCCCTGAGCCGCCGACGCTGCACAGTACCCGGAAATGCGGTTTAATGTGGACACGTTGTTTATGAAAAGCCTGTACAAGACTTATAATCTCCCTTTGCTCCGCGACAGACTGGAATTAACAGGTAGTCGCCCTGTGAAAAAAAAGTCAACGCAGGCAGCCGTGAAAAATAAATTGTGCTAGTTGGCTACGAAATGGGATTTTATGTGAGCGGGATGACTGTGTTTCGCCTAATTAATTTAAAGAGTAACTAAAGTAAATTATTGCGCGTATGAAAATAATGTTTTCTCGAATCAAAAATAGTTACACAGAGAGCAGGGAATGTGCAAATGCAAAACTACCTTGTAATTTTATGACAAATAACCAACTTTAAGTGTCTGACCTTTTCCCTTCATACAACAGTTCGTCTCCGCGCAAACTATTGGCACTGCTTCCAATTCTTTCTGGTGAAAATATACTTTTTTCACCGATCGACTCACTCGTCATCGCGGTCTCACGCGAGGGCAGTGGCCCTGGGCGCTGGGCCTTACGCCGCGGGGCTGCGTGCGTCTGGAATTGCATTTCTGGGCACTGTGCGGCGCCGCCGCTTGCGAAGCGCGCTGTCGATCGTCTGCTGTTAGTCGCTGTCGGGGGGGGGGATGGAGAGTGTAATTACGTCGGCGAGGAAGTAGATTCCCGTCAGTCTGTGGTTTCGGGACTCGTTGAAAAAGGATCGGAAGGCAAACGCAACGCCACACGAAAGCGATACCGGGGGGCTGGAGTGTAATTACCGTAAACTCACAAAGGAGAATTACACGAATGTTACGCATTAAAAAGAATGCATTGACCTGTTCTGGGAGTACTTTTTTTCCTTTCTGCGGGCTCAACCTCCACTGAAAAGCGACTCGTTAAAATGTTCAAACCTGAACTGGTATATACTTCTGAATGTTTATTTGTTCTTCGAGCACGGCTGTTTCTAAACTAATTACAGATCCCTCCCTCTCTTTATCGACGTTGTTTGCTTCAGTCAAAGACTGCGATTCCATCTTTCTGGCAGATGCTCGCCTCGTTTGCTCGGAGCCCAAGGATACGCTGTGACCGAAAACCCCTTGCAGCTAAGAACATTGAGCTGCTGTACAGTGGTGTCCTGCGGCTTGCCTATCAGAACGGGCTGCAGGAGGAGTAACTGGCAATGGAGGGAGCATTTTGGTCTGGCGACCAACAGGCCAATTATCCTTTAACGCTCAGTTGTTTCTCCTGGGTTTCATTTTCTTACCACAATTATATTTTAAAATATAATTCTATTTGAAAATTACAATTCCTTTCTAAAATTGTATTAATATTAGAATTATATTCTGAAATAAATTGTGTTTTATAATACAATTTCTGCAAAGGTATATTCCATTTAATGCTATTTCATATGCGTTTTTCTCCTTTGTTGAAAAATTGATGAATTTATTTCATTATATGAATTATAATTGTATTCGCGTTCATTTTACAATGACTGCTCGGTAAACCGCCAATACACAATGAACTCTTGAAGAGCATATGAAATTAATCGTTACTATCCGATATTATATTAAATATTCAGAGTAATATTTTATCTTCTAGAAGAGCTCACATTGCTTATTTCAGATTAACAGATTTCGACATTCCTTCTTATTTTTAATATCTAAATTAGGTTGTACGGGATATATGTATGCAGTATGCATTATTAGAAAGTGCAACTAATTTGCTTTTCTGCGCATTCGTTGTTATCGCTACAAAAAGGGAACAAGCGGAGCTCTGTGTCGTCCAATTCCGCTGATATATGGTCAACCGTAAAACGACCTCTATATCTTTTAGTATACACTTCTGCGCACACTTATCACATGCATGCAGGTACTAGATAGAACAGTTCTTTTGGGATATTTTTTCTCTCTTACAGAAGCAAAATTACCGCTGTCGCATAATAGAAGAGTTAATAAGACACTTATTATAGTAAACCTTCAGACGTAATGGGTACCATAATGCTTTTTTTAAACTGTCAAACTTTAACCGTGTAATTCATGCAATATGCCCATCACCGATCCATTTAATTTCAAATATAAAAGGCTGTTCATTTTAGTTTTCAATTTTTATCAATATATCAATAACAACATATGCAGTAGAGTGAGAAATGAAACTACGCAAAAGTATTTCAAGGATTCGTGTATATTGTCACGTATTTATTACTTTTGTAATTACGTTGCAATATTCGAAAAGACGTTTTTGTTAAAATATTTATTTTATTGTACTGGTAAATGAGAATATTTTGTTTCTTGATATTGAGCACTGTGCGTGCTATTTTGAAAATCCTTTTTGTGAAGTTTTGTTCAGCAGCTTAGTTTACTCCTTTAAGCCATGAAGTACATATTTGAATCAAGGGACGTCGAAGTTGAGCGGTCCACTGTGAAAAAGTGAAGTGACCATAAGTTCAGAACGGTTCGTGCAATTGAGACGTTTACAATCAAAACCACCAGATTCCATTTGCGAACATTTTAAAAGTGAATCAAAAATCACATGGCGTCCACCCGCGGTTTGATATGAACAGTATATGTTTACACCACATTTTAGATGTAAATAGCTGGATTCGAATTACATCTATTCGTGAAATTATGAACACTTTCCAAAACTAAGCAAAACTCAGCAAAAATAGTTAATTTTGGCAAAATATAATGGAATCATCTGGATTGAAAACCAAACGCCTCAATTAGAGAATCCTTTCAGACATGTTTCTGTTTCCTCTCGTCACATCGTTTCATTTGTATTGTATAAACGTCGTCCAATTATCCATTTTTTAAATCAACATTTTTTTATTACGACCGCAAGTCACGCTCCGTTATTCTGAAGAGATAGAAAGATTGTTAATGGATTTTCAATATGAGCTAAATATTACGAAATAAAATAATAATGCATTTTGTATTTTTAATAAAGTTTTTGGTTAATGATATTAATTATGTTAGTTCCCTTCTTCTGCTTCTTCTTCTTCTTCTTCTTCTTCTTCTTCTTCTTATTATTATTATTATTATTATTATTATTATTATTATCTTCATCATTAGCATTATTTATTAGTTTACTTTACAAAAAATCCGACAAATGAAATACAAAAGAATATTTGCGGCTCCAACAGGGCTAGTGTCGTGTTGTCCGCTAAGCAATCCGCCAATTGTCTGTTGCAGCTCCTCTGTCCGCCTACATCAGCCCGCAGAGCCAGGTGGTGGACGTGGGCAAGGCGGCGGGGCTCAACTGCACGACGGAGGGTCACCCGCAGCTGGCGGTGTCGTGGCTGAAGGACGGGCGGCCGCTGATGGCGGGCGGGCGCGTGCAGCTGCCGCAGCCGCAGCTGCTGCGCCTGGCGGCCGTGGAGCGCGCGGACCGCGGCATGTACCAGTGCGTCGTCTCCAACAGCGAGGAGACGGCCCAGGGCACCGCGCAGCTCCGCCTCGGAGGTAAGCGGATTGCCGCCGGCTCGCTGCCGCCTCGCCGCCTCGCCGCCTCGCTGCCTCGACGCTTCGACGACTCGCCTGCCGCCATGCGCTACTTGAGCATATTTGTCCGAGCTCGTTGCGGGAAGTTCTAGACCCGAGCCGCTTCTAGAACGGACGGAAAGCGGGGCGGAAATTTGCCTGAAGGCTGGGGAGAGCCCTTTAACGCGGAATACACGCATACGTATTCGAACTCGTTCTTGAGCATCAACAAGGCTTCCACTCTTGAAGTGAATGAGAATAAGTCAACCGTGGGGTTCGTTGTTCGGCAATTGTACAATTGTGGTAGCACTTTGATGCCACTGTGCTTGAGAATAGGTTGCAACTTAATTGGCACGCTTTGAGGTGCGTTGCTAGTACAGAACGGAACTAGATGGGCGAGGAACTTTCAACTTGGAGTGGACACATACGTATTCTGACACGTTATGAGGCATCTACAATAGTTCCATCCTTGAAGTGAATGGTTTATCGTGCGGATTATCGTTCGACACTCTTACTTACATAGTATCACTTCGATCGTACTGCGTGACAACGTTTTTGAGATTCATTTACGTAGTCAGAATAATGCGAGCGGTGCCAGTACCTGCTCGAGAATTCCTGGACACCGACTGGAAGAAACAAGAATATTAATATGCAGAGAAATTCAAAGTGAATCACTATCTTTAAGTTTCACATCAGTACTACTTCCGAAATGATTTCGAATTGGGGGCAAAATGAATACACGCTTGCAGCTCTACTCGCTGAATAAGTGAGCGAGTACGTATATTTACTTCACAGACGACAAGAGGAAATTTTGAATTTTATTATAGATGAATAATGCACAATAATGGCCTGTTGTTGCTTTATTATATTTTGAGTTATAATAACATCCTGTCAAATACCCTCCCAATGGAATGGTTGATGTGTAATGTAGTACGTTGAAAACGATTCTTTCTACTTCTGTTCCATTATATAGAGAGTAATAATACACTTTTAACAAACAGGATTCAATGAATGTTGACATATATTTCAAGTGCGTTCAAACTACTGCATACACGAGCTAAATTACGAAATATAGTACGACAAAACAAACTCTAATATTCATAGAAAAAACGTCCCGTAGTTAGTATTGGGTTTTAGTAATTGCTCATTATATTAAATGAAGTATAAAAAGTTCTATTGCCGAATTAATAATTAAAATAAAACGTCAAAGTATGAGGTAAAATATGTACGTTTTTAAATGTTTCGTAACGGTATAGCATTTACGGCCATTTCGTTACTTCATGCTATTTCTGTGTTATTATTATATATATTAATTATAGTTCGCTACGAATCCTACTTTCTTTAATGACACGTACGTGCTATTCAGTCCACAACGATATTTTTCAATTCTAGGTCATAATTGGTGTAAATTATTGGCGAGATAGAACGTGGGGAAGGTAGTATTTTATATCTTAACTCAGCCGTCCGCGCGTCTATTTCAGGATGGTGTTACGCCCCCGTGGAACTTGAGAAAGATTTGCTGCCTCGGCGTTGGTGAGTCTGGGAAGCGAGCAGGGAGCGTGTAACGTGATTTCATGGTGCTGCACGGGCGGCACAGAGAGAGCTCATAATCACTGCCATGGCCACAGATGTAAAAGTTCGCTAATAAATTAGTGGCCTTTTTTGTACGTTGTATTGGCTCAGCTTGAGACTTACGTAATTACTTAACAGTTGCATACCAAGGGGAGTCAACAATGAACCCCCTATAGTATACAAACTAACTTCGCTAAGGTAAAAAGTTACTGTTTCATCGTTTAAGATCTTTAATACTAAAACCTTTCTGAACCTTTAGTGATAGTTTCGGCTTTTAATGCTTGTCAGATGTTTAGAAAAAATCCAAAACCTTCGTCATATGTAATCGTTTCGTGGAAACTCGGCAGTACGTTTGCAGCCAGGCCTGTCCACTAACGATAAAATCTTATTTAGGTATCTGTCGATATAGATAACAGTTGTGATATCGGAGCAACGAAGTGTATGTCGCCGTTGGTGTCCCCGTCAAAAGGATCGCAAATACAGAAAATGTTCAAAATATGTATGCCATTGCCATACCTCAAAAAGTGAAAATATTTTAACACATAATTCATAACAGTATTGTAATATATTGCGGAATATTATATATGAGTATATATATATATATATATATATATATATATATATATATATATATATATATATCACTATTTCTCAAGTTTATAAAATAGCCTGTCAGTTATATTGCAATTTATTCTGAAATTCGCCGTTGACTCCCGTCGTTGGTGTTCTCCAGGTTCCAGAATGGTATTCATATGTGACGGTTAAAGTTCTGAATATCATATTACTTCATATTTCATTAAATTATTTTTTAACATCCTGCATGTGACTGAAATTTATTTTATTTAAGAGAGTCAGCAAAGTATATTTATTGCTTTTATTTATTTTTTTTTGTCAATACTTATACGTTCATATGCATGCTATTCATTTCTCAGTTATTCTCTATTTAATATAACACAGAAAGAAAAAACAATGAACTACCCAACGTTGTGTACTACAAATTTAAAATTGTTATGAATTCTCGAAGGTACGATAGGGCGTCAAATATACGTAGTAACGAAAAATTTGACCACAAATGCAGTATATAAAATAAACTGAAAAACATTACAACAAATTCGACAAGATGAAACTTGTGTTCTGTTGATACGCGAGTATATCCAAAAGTGCAAGTAAAATTAACTGATAGAAATGATACAATTTGTGAGATAATGTTTTAATTATTGGAAAACTGTATCTGTAATGTTAGAAAAGCAATTACCATGAAACTACAGTAATCACAAAAATGTCAAATCCACAATGCGGGTAGTAGCTATTAAGTCTATGAGAAGCAAGCTACTTGACCATACGTTCTAGAAAAGTAAATAAACACTGATATATGATAGAAATCAATGGTCTCTGTGTGAGTTGCATAATATCGTGATTTAATTTAGATGAATACTTTAAAAATAAGTTAACCTTTCGAAGTATTTGTATTAATTACGTAAACACGTATACATGATAGGAATTAAAGGTTAAACCATTGTAGGATGAACTAAGAAGAAATAAACGAAGACGATGCGAACATCTGGAAAGAATCTCGCACGGTAACCAGTCGGTAATAGATTATAGATCAGGGGCAAGCAGAGACCGCGGAAGGCCGAGAGGAAAGTGGATATTTGGACAGTTTCATTAGATTCACATTCTTGGAGTAAAGAGGAAAACTATTTTAATGATTGCTCTGCTGTTCGTGATACAGATTTTCTATTGTTGGCACATGGTCAGCCAAATAATTTCAAATTTGGCATGTACTCGAAATACAATCATTTACATCAATTTTTTGGGGCAAATTAAGAGCAAAGAGCATATATTTCAAACGTTCAGCGCCCGAGATAGTTTTTTCCCCTCAAAAATCCGAGAAATATGTAACAAAGAGAAAGAATTCATTTCTCGTATGAAACTCTTTGAAACGGAAGTTTGAAACTACTTTCAAAGATGCCCGGGAGATCGCGCCACCGCCGCAGCGCAGGCAGCAGTGAGCATTGTCGATAGGTTCTCAGAAAGCAGCTCTTTCCAAATAAGACGCGACGGGATCGCAATATTTGAGTATATGTATCCGAGCAAACTCATGGTAGATCACCTTTCGAGCATAAAAGGTAAATAAATACGCGTGTATTGACTCCACTGAATTTTGTATTACTACGTAAATTTGGTATCATGTTCCGAGGCCGATTGATTCTCCATGAAACAAGAGTGTTGGCAGATGAATACCTCGTGAATTTCATTAAACCCGAGAGTAACGAATAGAATCAGTATGTAAAACGTTTTCCTTTCGCCCAGACAAGGTTACACTGACAATGTCTTCAGTACTTAATGATCCTTACGCTGAGGTATCGTAACATGCTTGATACCTATCGGTTTTCAGAATCTTCTCTTATGACCAGATCACAGACAGGTAATTAGCAGTTCTTCTCGGCACAATTCCTCATAAAGTTCTCCCAATATTTCGAAACTTCATGATCTATTATCATCTTCACTTTAATTTTATGACTACTATACTAACATTGACAACGTAAATCTGATTTAAATCAATAAAACATCAATTTGCTCTCTTTTTATATACTGCGAAATATATAAATTGTGGAGCTAGTCAAACGGGACCATTGAACCATAAACCTTACAAAGTGCTGTACATATTGCGCAGCTGCACTTAAATGTTAGATGGTCTTTTGAACGATAGTAAAATAATTTTACTGTTTTCATGAAAACGAAAATTACCTAAAGTACGTTTTAAATATGTATCGTTCGCATGCCTTCGAACATAATACTGCACTTCCAGTTCTTTAGTTAATGGCTAAAAGATTAAATTTCTTTTCAATTTGTAGTCTTCAAATTGTTAACACATAAATCGTTCTGTTAAATATTGGCTCTTCGTTAAACCTCATTCAGATAACGTGCGGCAGTAATGAGTGTTTAAATATTCATTATTCCTAGTAAGAAGTCACGCCAGTTACTCTTCAAAACGGTTTCGTATATGTATTCAAAGAGACTTCCGGAATAGATCGGAAAATCATTTATTGAATGTGTCCACATTCATAGACTTATTTCCTGACAAGAGGGAATAGGCAGCGCGAAGAGATAACATAATTCTGTACCTCATGACAAGCGCCTGTACGTCATTTGCCATTGATCCTTTTTTCATCTGCAGTTCCAGAAAAGTACTTAGTCTTCCCAGGGCTTTACACGCATACGCTCAGGAAGATTCTTGTTCTATAGATGGTCTCGAAAAACATTCGTTTCTTTTAGAAACAATTACGCAAATATTGAAAATTTCCTGCGCAGTATGTCCTTTCCTACTTATTTAAGTTCCTTACAACCTAATGCCAAAGCAACTACTTTGTTTATTTGACTTATTATGAAAATAGTATGTATCTTATCTACATGTTACTTGAAGCACAGACACACCCAGACATATTGAAATAGTCATGAGCAAAACTGCTCTTTAAAAATCGAGTCAAATGCAATTGTAAAGTAATTCACTAATTTTCTTTGCGTATAATAGGGTGGGAATAAAACCTTCTTCAGTACTCAGTCGCTCCAGCTTGCCCGAAGCGTTCGAACGATGTCATAGAAAAGTCACAGGAAAGTCAGCTGCACAGAGGCCACTGCAAGATTCAATCGAACAACATCAGTATAGGTAATCAAATATTTGTTCACCGTGTTCTTGCGGCATTAAGTCGATTATTTCGCGAAGGGAACGATGAGAGATAAGTCACAATCTGGGCCTGATTTACGAATATATTTTATTACAGGTTAGCGAATAGTTTCTTGTAAAATATTGTCAAAAAGGCTTGTTGCAACCACCATTCACTATTCAACTTAATATGTTTATGAGTTAAGGCAGGGATCCCAGACCCCAGAAAAGTGCACAGATTTCTCTTCTCTCTCTAGTACGTCTCACACTTTTTACCTGTTTTAAAGTTAAATAAATATTTGTTTAATGTGAAAACCAGTATATGGGAAGACCAAATGAAAAATTTGCTTTTGCAACAACTAACTATCACTCATCATCTGCTCTGAGATATCATTTAGTGTAAATTCATTTTTAAGCGTTGATATGTTTTGGCCATACTCTTTGAAAAACGTGTCGCTTATAGGTTGTTTTTCGTGATCAAAGAACTAAAAAAAACATTATGACTGACAATCAAATCGTTAGAATTGCGTCGAGTTTAAAATATACCAACCATTGATAAAATGAAATCACCTTTCCATACATGATTTTAAATATTCATTTACGCTTTACTTCAACTAGAATATTAATATAGGCAAACAGAAAATAACTTTATGGGAAAAGCTGTGTAGTATCTAAACCGAAGTTTATGACTGCTTCAGTTTGCTACACTCGCAGATATAGTGATAAAAGAGAGCAAACTAAGTCTATGGGTCAGAAAATGAAAATAAATCTGCTAGCAAGACTAAAATACGGGGAACATGATAAACATAAAAATGACGCCACATTTATTGCAGTATAATGTAGTATCTGCTATCAGCAGATTGTAACTAAGAACGTCTACCATAAAGTGGGTACTAAAGTATCGCGAAGGCATTTAATAAATATTTTGAACTGCATAAATAAACAGCGCATAAAACAGATCGAACGGAAATCAAAACATGTTATATTTATGGCGAAGACGGAAACGTCCCCACGAATCAAAATGAATAATTCCTACACGCCTCATTCAGAAACAGCACATTATCTTGAAATGCATCTCGACCACCGACTTACCTAAAAAAACGCATCGCAGTATAAGGAAAAGACCAAAATATGAAAATGGAGAGCTTGCGTAGACTACTTGGTAAAACATCATCTAGATTATTCCGAAGAATTTTATCGAGTTATGTTAATATTAACGAACGTATGTTTAGTATGAAACCCACAATATAATTTGTAATTTTTTATTACCTTTGTGATTACATTCGTGAAGAGATTATTGTAAAGTTTTCAAGCGCTCATCTGTAGTCAGGAGGGTCAGTGAAACTGATTGATGCCTGCTATTTTTTCTATTTAAATACAATTAGTTAAGTGGAAAATTTGAAATTAGCATTATTCCTCAAACCGTCTTCTACAATCCACTGCAGTAGTAATTTTCTGCTTGAACATGTGACAGACCTACAGCAGCACAGCAGTCGCTTAAAGAATGACCGATATTGATGTTCGAATGAGACAGAGTTGTGTGATTGAATTCTTCAATGCAGAAGGTGAAATCCGTTCTCGTTCATGAAAGACTGTATGGCGATGAATCTGTGAATGACTGCACTGTTAGACGATGGGGTCGTCGCTATATGAAAGCTGAAGGGCGAACGTCTTTGGCTGACGACAAGCGGAGCGACAGGTCGATGACTGCAGTCACAGCATGCAACTTTCAGCAAGTCGATGACATAATTCATGGTGACCGTCAGGTGATTGCAGATGAATTGTGTCGTATTATCTCCCTCAATTCATCTCCAGTCACCCAACGGTCTCCACGAATGATGCCCCCCAGGATCACCAGCGGACACTTCTTCAACTTCGTTGCAACGACGAACCCATCGTTAACAGTGCAGACATCCAAGGTTGCATCACCACACACGTTCTTCAGTCTTTTATAAATTTGAATGGGCACTTCAGCTTATGCATTCAAGAATTCAATCACGCATCTTTGTCTCATACGAACATCGGTGTCAGCCACTTTTAAGCGACTGCTGAGGTGCCACATGTTGACGCAGAAAGCTACTACTACAGGGGATTGTAGAAGAAGGTTTGAGGAATAGTGCCAAATTCAAATGTTTCACTTACCTAATTTTATGTAATAAATATAAAAAAAAATAGGAGGCATTACATTCTGATTGATCTCCGTATATTCTGAGTTTTTGATCCTCAGTTATAAATACTGCCAGCAATCATTTCGTATTGCTAACAAACATTTAAAATTGCACATTATAGCACAGCTGTAAGCCTTATGAACCATTCAAAAACGATTCTTTTTCATTTAAAAATCTTTTGTTGTTAGGAACGGGCTTGTCTTAATTCAATTTTCCCCTCTGTTTTTGTCAAAGACCGAAGTGACTCAGGGCTTAGCGCGCTGATTTTGCATTCGGGAGGCTCGGGTTCAATCCTCTTGCCGGCCATCCTGAACGGGGTTTTAGTGATTTCTCTGTCATCCAGATGAACGCTGGTATGATTCTACTGAAAGTCCCCGACCGCGAAAGCGGCTTCGCTAACAGAATTTGTTGAAGTCACGAAGGTTAAGCAAATTCGAGACATCATGGTTTCTTGGTTGGGTGACCGACTAAAATCCCCGGTATCTAACGGGACCGAAGCCAATTGCCCTTTAAGCGACATAATGGATAAATACAAATACAAAATTGTCAAAGACAAGGTTTCTTTATGAGGTCCTTGACATGTAACTAATATGTTAGTGTATAAACAGTCTTCAATTGGACTAACCTGCCTCAATAAAAGTTCGTGTTTCCACACGAAATAAGCACCTGTCTTTCACCTATACTTGTCGTGACGGCCCGCGTACGTGCCAGGGCCTTCCAGCAGCGTCCCGGCCTCGCGGCCACGGGTTAAGGGGATACGTGTGGTTAGCACGGAGACTTCTCTACGCCAATTTTCATTTTTTTCTGATTTTAAAGAAGTATTTTAACTGCTAAGGCAACTGTGCGCATGAGTAATATTTTGCATATCAAAAGCGTTTCGAATAGGAAGTCGAATAAAAGTGGAAGTTGGATAGATAAGTGACATTTTTTTGATTATTAAAAATTAAGAAGTAAGAATGCAATTATTTTTCTTTATAAGTGAATATATTTACTCATTTTGCCTTTATCATCCACAGTAACTATCATCAAGAGACTTCACGAATAATATGTATAAATCAGTGTTTTTAATCTATTAGTGTGTCTATTGATTTGTCTCTGTGTGAGTTGCATGATATCGTGATTTAATTTAGATGAATACTTTAAAAATAAGTTAACCTTTCGAAGTATTTGTATTAATTACGTAAAAACGTATACATGATAGGAATTAAAGGTTAAACCATTGTAGGATGAACTAAGAAGAAAAAAACGAAGACGATGCGAACATCTGGAAAGAATCTCGCTCAGTAGCCAGTCGGTACTTTCGATATGTTTATATCTTTAAAGATAATTTTCTCCTCCCATCCCTACAAGATACACAATCTATTGATGTTGACGTTACACACTGGTGGCAGTAGCATGCCCCCGTGTGACCGTGACATGACATAGGCCAAGACAATAGCCAAACCCTGTTACTAATTTGCGTTTTCAAATCTGTGGGCCGGAGGTATAGAACACTATAACCGTTTTTGGCTGAAATGCGTTGATTGGCACAATCAAATGTGTTTCTTGTTCTCTACCAAGGAGTATATATTATACCGTATATCGTACTCTACCAAGGAGTCATATCCGTACATCAAGAATTGGTGAAGTTACAGTGATTTTAAGTTACACCACGTCCACATCCAAATCCAAAGTAAAACATCTCCAAACTGCTCTGCTGTAAAATTTAGCAAATGTCACATAGTGTCGTATACCTCCGACTCACAGAAATGTATTTTACAACACGGGAGCAAATACTTTCCGAATTCACGGCAAAAACGCTCTTTTCTAGTTCATAATTTCAGTTTAAATGTGTGTGAGTTGCCAGGGTTCAAGAAACCCTGCACAGATAGCACATTGTACGTCTCACATAGTTTTCAACTGCATTTGACGTGAACAACATGTATAAAACGGCCGGCGCTCTCCCCTTGTGTGCGCAGACGCAGCCCCCATCTTCGTGAGCACCTTCTCCAACCAGACGGTGGAGCCGGGCCCGGCGTGGTTCGCCAGCTGCGAGGCGTCGGGGTCGCCGCCGCCCACCATCTCGTGGCTGCTGGACGGCGCGCCGCTGGCCCCCGACGCGCGGCGCAGGGTGAGCGGGCGCGCCGCCGCCGACTCGGTGCTGGGCTACGTGAACGTGTCGTCGGTGGCGGCGGAGGACGGCGGCGTGTACGAGTGCGTGGCGAGCAACGCGGTGGGCGCGGCGACGCACGCGGCCGAGCTGCGCGTGCGCGGCCCGCCCTTCGTCAAGCCCATGGCACAGCGCAGCGTCGTGGCCGGCAAGCGCGCCGTCTTCCACTGCCGCGTCGCGGGCCACCCCATCAGCGAGATCCGCTGGGAGAAGGAAGGTAGGCAGATTGCACGACACTTCACGGCTTGCTGCCCTTGCGTGATGTGACTTCCTCGGGGCAACGCCATTGACTGTGCCAGCAGGTCGCAGTATGCTTTGCAACGAATCACAGTGACCACATCGCAGTAAATAATAAATGGCTCAGGCCATCAACTGATGTCATTGCAGTGCGCCTGACCGGGATGTCGTAGGTTCAAGTCCTGACAGTGACAGAATTTAGACACTCGTTAGATAGCTAGGTCGAATTCAGTCGCAGTCTGGAGGAGAATCCTTGTGGCCGACTGCTCTGATCGGTAGTTTTCCGTGGTTTCTCCAATCAATACCAGGCGAATACCGAAAGAGTTCCGTAACGAACGGACCGCTTGCGATCTTTCCTTCCCCCTTCCTTGTTCTAACTCCACCTCTTACTTACATGCACTACACTACCATGCCGAGACATCGGTCAGGAACTCAGAGATTTCACGGCTGGGGCGATACCTTCCTGGTGGGAAACATTTAGTTGGGGGAAAACCCAGTTAGCCGAACGTAGGGCAGCGCCGGGTGTCACCATCCAGCGAGGAAAAATCACCGCTACCCCTCCCGAAGAAACACATGCACTACACTAACGCGACTAATGAGCGTAGCAGTTGACGCACTCGGAATCACTAATCAACCAATCGAGCAAGCTAGATAAACTCATTTTGAAAAAGGTTCAACAATAGCGTCTTAAGCATGTCTATCTGATGAGTCCGACAGGATGAAACGCTGTTTAGCAGTTAATGAATCGAATAAGGTAATTTTTATTAGATAGTAAGACGAAGCTAGCTGCCTAAGACGCAATGCAGTGGTTCAGCTGTATACCGTTGCGTATAATAAATTCCTGCCTTCCCAGGATTACTGTGGATGGGAAAGAAATAAAAACTCCCAGAGAGAAGGGTTGTCTGATGAGTGCCAACATTTTAGTTCTGTTTCATAACGGTTCGCGTATTATTTTACGTATTCGCGAATATTATCGTATAATAATTCAATTACATGTTGCTGGAATATATTACATAATATTTGGAAATAAAATAAATATAATTTTAAAAAATCCTATTCCCTGTAAAATATCATCAGTAATTAGATTTATTACATGTCTCGCGTGATATCATGAGGTTCTTAAGATCTGAATTATTTAACCCCAAGTTTATTAGTGCGATTCAGAACATAGTTTTCAAAAGAAAAAATACGGAAAAACACATATTAATTGATGTTTAAGATTTAAATATATATCGTTAATATTCCGAATTCATTAAAATGTTTCTCCATAAAAACAATGTTTAGTAGAAAAGTGTATTTTATGTAGTGAGGTCCAACTGGCCTCATGAGCGACAGAAGTATTATAACAATTTTATGATATCCCACGATGGTTAAAGTACATATATTTATTGCCGCCTGGATAGCCGGCATCTCTAAGGCGGACTTGTTGAAGGAATGGGAGGCTGGTGCATGTGGATCAGAGAGTCAAAGGGTAGAAATAGAATTCAGAGCGGAGGACGCCCTTATATCCTAACGAATGATGTTAAGTCTAATGATCACGATGATTGTGATATTCAAAAGTCGTTGGAATTTTAAATTTTGAATTCAACACGAAAATGACAAAAACCAATATTACACTTTCGTCATACCTTTAATTCGATGCACAATGCCTTGGTCAATAGATCAAACAGCAGACTGCGTGTACCTTTCACCTTTCCGCGGGAATTTGCCAACCCCAATATATGCTTGTGCTCTACAAGTGCTGAATGCGCTGTTTCATGTAATGAACAAGACTCGTCATCGAGCCCAATGACTTGCATCAGTTCCGTTAGGCGACTCCTGTATTCTTTGTAAATATCACAGAACCTATTAAAATCTGACGAGAGAAGTGATTTGTGTGTGTGTGTGTGTGTTACTATGGACTTTGCTTTAAGAACTCTCCACTATTTTCCTTTAAATTTCAACGACTATAGGCTTCCGGTTTATTCATTTCTACAGTAAGTAACATTTAGTTATTTCATTTTCTCTTGCAAAATTTTATTTTTTGTAACCTCACTCAGGAAAATTTAGCATTTCAATATTATTTCACCCTTGCTATTTCCATGTTTAATTCCTTCGAGGAAACCAGTTTTAAAATAATTCTGGAATATCTTTTTATGTGAATGCTATATGTGCTACTGAAAATGTCAATTTACTGTAGCGGGAGAGATGGCTTATCAACTGATGTTACTTAGGCCCCTCTGACCGGGAGGTCCTAGGTTTGAGTCCCGACGGTGGCAGTATTTTGACACTAGCTTCTCAGCTAGGTCGAATTCAATCGCTGTCTGGACGAGAATTCTAGTGACCGGCTGCTCTGATCGGTAGTTTTCCGTGTTTTTTTCGATCAACACCAGGCGAATGCCGGAGCAGTACTCTAACAAACGGACCACGGACCAATACCTCTTCCTTTTCCTATCCTCACCTCTTGCGCATTACCATGAGAACTTGCCCCAGTCGGTGCGGTGCCCCGATGGTGTGAACTCTCCATACAACGGGGGAAGACCACCGCCTTCTCACGTGCAAAAACATGCACTGCACTTAAGGGACTCATGAACTCCGTAGTTGACGCGCGTATCACTAACAATCAATCAATCTGTTTACTTTATTTATAAGCTTTTCAAATCGATTTATGAATACGGAATTGTCAAACGAAATTAAGAGTTCTATAAAGAACACGTTCACGAAGTTAGCTGTAGAACCTACTCATTTTTTTTCGAAGTAATAATAGTTTTTATTTGAAAATTTGAATCATTGTCTAAATTATTTAATGCACAAAATTCAAATTTCCTAATCGATCAAATTTTCGTGCTATTTACCATGAAGTAATTTATAAAATTGACCTTAAGATTCCTAGAAACGCTATTTTCGTGAAGAAAGAATGCAAATACCTCCTTAAATATCATATTAAATTGATAATTCTGTAATTACATATGTGCTTTATAGTTTTTCTACTGTATAGATAAAACGTTTTAGAAATATATTCCAAAGATATGATTTCTTATGAAGGAAACACGATGTCGGCGAAAACTGATTAGCAGTGAAAATATCATAACACGGTAAAAATATTGTTATACATTTAAAATATAAGAATATTAAGTCATTTGTAGTATAGTTATATCACTGGTTTGACGAGTTTCTTGCGTAGTTTTATTTCTAATTCAGATTTCTTCTCATGCATTCCATCCGACATTTTTGAATCCGTTTCGAGTTTATATCTACCTTCCGATGAACACCTGTGTAATGCGCTAAACGACGTGTGTTACAAACAATATTACTCAGAGAAAATACCGCTCGTTTTATTCGAATAAAAACGTCACAATTGTGTCTAGCTGAACTCGTGCACTAATTTTCTTTTCATTTGTGCTCTTCATCAACATTGTACTCTTCTTTGTCGAACAGAATCCCGCGCAAAGAAGATGGAATTTAGCTCCATATCTCCAGAACGAACATCCACCTGAAAATTTTCAACTAAGGAAACTTTGAAATACGCGAGTCGCTCTCTCTTTCCGCGTGTAATTAGCGGTATTAAATTTGAGGCGTGCTTTGGACAGCTGTTACCCTCTCTCACTCCCGTCGTCTGGTTGCACTGTTGCCTGCACTCTGATCCTTTGCTCTTCTGTCGCGTCTTAGCTGTTATAAGCACAAGTAATTACCGTCGGAAATTGCCGAGAGGTATTTCAAGAATCCTCAGATGTCTGAAATACGCGTATTCCAGGCAGTGCAAAAATTAAAAGTGTGCGGTGCAGACCTCCTCCGTGAAGTGACTTCCTTCTTCTTAATCGTGCCACAGGCACGTACAAAAAAAGGAACGCGCAATGAGTCTGCATGACCTAAAAAATGTTTCATCTCACCCGCGCAAGAAGCGTCCAACAACGGTAGCGTGCATTCGGGAACACCCCAGACGTGAATACTCCACGGAGAATGCCTCCCATTGGTCGGCCCGCCCCATCCCAGCTGACAGACGTTTCGCGAGGGGCTGTCTTTAAAAATAGTTGAGATCGCAGCTCAGCCGGCCTGCACTTCATAGTCTCCTATATCGTCCGCGCCGCCCGGCCCCATGTCTGGCTGCGCCGCAAGGCCGCAGGACTCCGTGTACCCTTATAGCGCGGGCCT
Source organism: Gryllus bimaculatus (assembly GCA_017312745.1). Taxonomy (NCBI): domain Eukaryota; kingdom Metazoa; phylum Arthropoda; class Insecta; order Orthoptera; family Gryllidae; genus Gryllus; species Gryllus bimaculatus. The sequence continues at coordinate 14,012,302 of BOPP01000004.1, read as the reverse complement.
CTACAGTGGGCGTCAGGCGGGCAGCCCCTATCTGCCGTATAAAGCGTGACAAACGTTTGGTTCATTACGGGTACACCACGGTAGTAGACGGAAGGGAGAGATGAGATAAGATAAGACAATTTACGCGTGGCGG
>BOPP01000004.1:13931064-14006009 GCA_017312745.1 Gryllus bimaculatus | reverse complement strand
AAACGACGCGTAGTATTTATGCTGGGTTACCCGGTTGAGAAGTTTTTACATTCTCACTAGTTTTACGATTCTTCCGCGAAAGCCAAACATTCGAAATGAAAATTTCACAGAAATTCTAAGCTATTTATAATTACTATTTTAACTTCTGCTGCTTTTTACACTCTAAAACCTAACGGAAAAAAATTGCTTCTCTTCTCCCTGCCAATAATGTTGGCAATCATTGACTTGTTCCAATTGCTTTACTCCGGTATCCGTTTAAAACAACTGGTATCAACTCATTTCACTCATGAAACTATGTTATTTTTAAAAGATTTACATCCCAGAAACGTTAAGTAGCTTGAATGTTGCGTGAGCCACGGGTAATCCCAGCCATTGATTAAAGCGGTTGATTTTGACATTGCCGGTAGCCGGCGAGGCAAAACCAGTCACTTCAAATTCCGGGAAACCAGGGTAGTTTAATTCAGTCTGATTGTCCAATGGTTAACTGCTCGCTTTGATTGCTGCCTCGCGGGGCTTCGAGCTCCGCCCCCCCCCCACGCCCGGGACCGCCCCGCCCCGCTACCTGCGTCCCGCTGGCAGCCCGCGCTTCACCGCACCTTCTACACCACCGCCCCCGTCCCGACATCACGCCCACTACCACCTTCGACCTGTGCCGCTCACGCATCCATGCCCGCCCCGCAACCCCCTCACTGCTGTCCCTCGCGCGCCACCCCTCACCCCGCCACTCCAGGTTCCACATTCGCGCGCACCCCAGTCCCTTCCGCTGCACGGCCCCCATTCCTCCCGCCCCGCCTCTCCCTCTCCCCTCCACCCGACGCCGCCACAGCGAAGCCACCGTCCCTGCCCTCGCCGCTACCTCCACCCTCAGCTAACGGCGCCACGCTCTCCCTCTTCCACACCGTTCTCGCCCTCGGCCCCGATGCCTGCCCCAGCGCCGCAATCTCCTCTGACCCGCGCCGCTCCCGCTTCGTTCCGCACCGCCCCCGCGCCCAACGAGCGGGACAGTCGAAGTCGCTGCCTCGATGTGCAGATACAGAAGGTTGCCCGATGCCTTTGAATCCGCCTGTCAAATACGCCAACACTCAGGCTATCAGCCTTTGACTCCAGCAGACCGCACACAAAGCGAGTGCGCCATCCAGCCCCAGACCTCTGGCCTCACACGGCACAAACGCAGACAGACGCGCCACTCCTTCACAGTTGCTGCCCACGCCCGACGCCGCGACGCCGCCTTCGTGTACACGCCTCCCCACACATCACTACAATATTTTAATTTCCTCTTCAGAAACTGGGTCATAAGCAGGTCTCAATTATTCATCAAGGGGCTTCTGTACACAACTTTGCATTTCATCCCCCCTGTAATGGAGATGGACGCTGCGGCGTTGGATCCAGTCTCTAGGGTCGTGTAATCTCGATGAGCAGCGTGCCCAAGCCCACAATGCCTAATCCGCGCCAAGCTAGAGCCCTTGCCATACCATAAAAGTAGCAGGCCCCTTCCGAGGAGGAATTTTCCGAGGATAATCTAATGAAACGAAATCGCTCCGCGTTAGAAGGAAGCGATACGATGTTTCTCGTCCCCTGATAGGCGCGAAGCAGCTCGTTTCGTTTTGTATTGCCGCGTTTCTGTACGTGACCATTGTAATGGGATCCTCGGAGAAAAATGATTTTAATTATCGTCTCGTTATGTCCTGTTTAGATGCTCTGGACGTCGCCGTGTGTAATTGGGTACGCGCGATAGTGCTGCGCTGTTCTAGACGGACTTAAAAGAGCCGAGAGGCCGTTCCGCCGCCGCGCGAAGACCTTCGCAACGCCCGCTCGCGCGCGCGAAGGCACAGGAGACCGCGCAAGAAAATGGATATTACGAGGCGATTTTTTTCGAGAGGAGTCACTTTAAGGGGATTCCGGGAGCATCTTTATGGGGACCAGACCCGACTGCATGCAGTTGCCGATATTTGGACTCATTAATTTGACGAATCTCGTGGAAACGTCAAACGAGCGAGCGCGAATGGAAAAAAAACTATAATGAAGTGGGGAAAAAAGTTGATTTTATAAACCGCCCATATAATTAGTAAGTATGCCGGCTCGCAGTGAAAAGCGCCAAATGTAGCCGCTAGTGCCGCATAAAATGCTCATTTGCGCACCGTAGTACAGTAACAGCTTAGGTAGAGAAAACATTACTCTTTTGTAATTTAGGGGAACATTTTTATCAACTCGACTTTTATTTTTGCGTAATACTATATGGCCTTAAGAAATGAATTTTAAGGCTAATGGAAATTAAAGGGAGGTCACACAATACAACATAAAATACGCATTTACTTTACATTTACCCGAAGTAAATAGGCAACTGTCCGAAATGACAAAACACATAACCGATTAGATTTATGAAAAAAATTTTACAGCGCTTCCATGTTAGCCCTGACAAAATACAATCCCGCGTAAAACCCTTGTGCACATACATGGTGCAAAGAATAGAAAGCCGTAAATTTTGTGTGTAGGGATTGCTTTCTTCGGGCGAAAGGCGATCGCCTATGTTTCCACAGTCGCATCTTGCTATCCTGCCGCGTTCCGTATAATTCGCATATTGAAGAATACCCGAGCGTGCGTAACCAGAGCCGCGCGCCCGGGCGATTATCTCGTTGCTCAGCAGGCGCGCGGACGTGCAGCGTCGAAGCCGCAGCTGTCGTCCACCTCTCACCGCTGAGTGACGCGCCATGCCTGCCGCCGCGTATATCGTCTGCCGGCTTCCGCTGCGCTTGACCTTCACTCGGCGGCGGTAGTGATGCGCGGGAGGGGAGGGGGAGGAGGGGCGGAAGGCCAGGCGGGGAACGCCAGCGCGCGAGGCCAGGCGAGGCCCGGCCGACCACGGCCGCGGCGCCAGGGAACAGAGCGCGGGTAAAGAGCCCTGAGAGAGGAAGAGAAATAGACAATCAAGTCTAGTCAATGTGGGAGAGAGAGTAAACGATAAATAGGGGAAGGAAGAAAGAGAGAGAAAAGAGTAGAAAGGAAGAGAAAAAGGGATGAGAACTCCAGGGAGCCGAATCACGATAGAAATTATGTAAGTGAGCTCAGGTGGGGCGAGAAGGAAAGCGACGATTGAGGGAAGTATAGGTCCCCATTGATAGAGATAGAAATAACGGAAACTAAAGGTGAGAGTGATTGAAGGAGACTAACGAGTCGGGCGGTGACGAAGGTAATGAAGGAAATAAGGAGGAAAGTATATATGGAAACCGCAGTGAAATAAGTAATTCTATTTTGATAGAACGTGCTAAGGAGTTGGAAATGGGAAACGAGAATGATCTTTAAGCAAAGGATGTTGTTTATTGGGCGAAAGCTGTGCCAATGGGTTTCCCAGAGTTGGAGAAAAGCCGTGGCAATGGGCTTTCCAGAGCAGGCAGGGCCTCGAGGGAAGAGGGTTGGCGTCGCGCTGGAGAGGGGCGGGAGGCGGCGAGTGCAAGACGTGGGGCGGTCCCACCGCGGGGGCGGGTCGCGCAGCCCCGGGATGAGGGGGAGCCAGGCCTCCAACAGGAAGAAACCCGTGACAAAAATATTCCGCGTGAACACCCCCGGCGAGTACCATAAAAACCCCATTCGTTCTCGACGTGTTGCCGGCTCGGTCAGTGGGTGGGGGGAGGGCCAAGTCGGGAAAGGGGCGCCGGGAGGGGCGGGAGGCTCAGAGAGGGTCGGACGAGCCAGCGGGTAGGGGATGAGGGTCGGCGGCGGAAATGAACCGGAAGGCGGGAAAGGATGTTCTGCGCGTGGAGCGCCGCCGTCTGGGAGTGCGCAACGAGAACCTTCCGTTTTCCGGTCACTGCTTCTCACCGCGCCCTCCCTCCCGTCCCCCCCCCCACCCCACCCATCGCCGGCCAAGCTCTCATCCCCTGCCCCTGCCCCTGCCAGCGGCCTCTCAGCCAGTACGGCTGGAAACGCTGCCGGAGATCTGCCTGGTGCGTGCCATACCTGTCTGCCTGTTTGTCTGTCGAGGTTTGGCTTTCTAGCTAATACAGAACACACGCGGTTCAATTTCCGCACACGTCCGTTTCATTCGTGTTTTCGCCTTTGAAGTCATACCGTCGAAACAATACAGAGTGCTTCCTACTACTAGAGAAGCCTCAAACCATATTTTTCCTTGCCTTTCTTTTAAAGATCTAATGTACTATTCCTTGTATGTTCCATTTGTTTAACAATGAAATGGAAATAGAAGCTTCTCCTCAATGAATTCATTACATACATTACACACACACATACACATACATTACATTTATAGATTTGAATGTGTACTGTAAAATTAATAACGTACAATAATGTTGAAAATATCTGACATTTACCACTTGAAAATGTGGAAAATATGCAAAACAAAGCGAAATAGAATAATGTATTGCGTTTACACTGATATTTCTTCAAATATATGATGTAATACGCAAACTGGATATTTAAAATTTTGTGTAGTTACATTTTAAAAATGTATTATTTCCGTAGACCATAAGGATAGAAGTTCGATAGTTCAAATGTCTAATAATGGCTTATAACTATTCTTATTTTGATACTAAAGGTATGTTTTATCATAATATCGCATTCATTTTTCGTAAATACAGACCGACCATTTCCAAAACGCAACAACTCAAAATTCTTAGATTTTAGATATTTCCATTTTGAAATTAAATGTCGGATACATCTCTTGAATTTGAAATTATTAATTTTGTATTATTATGCACAAATATCAAATCCAACTGACCTTTTCAGGCTGATATTAAACATTAAAAAGTGGAATATCTCAAAACAAAATTTTGAGTTGTTACCTTGCGAAACTCGGTCGACGATATGACAACTGAGAGTACATATTTCAAACTCCTTCACACTTTCATAGTTTATTTTTATAATCATTGGTCGACGAAACCTCTTAGCAGAAGGGCAACAAAATTGTTTTGGTTTCACTTGTTCAACAGAGCTACTATCGGAACAAACAGGACGAGCAAATTTGTTTACGTTCTCCGGAAACTTCCGAAGTTCGTATTGACGTTTCTCCCCTTGGTTAGAGGGTGTCCAGAGATTGACGGAGGTGAAAATAATTGGATAATTCAGGTGTATAGGACACTTCTGTTTGAATGACAACATATTTTATTTCAACATTCAAAAAAAAAAAGAAAAGAAAGAAAGTATAGATGATGTTTTGAGGAATGCAGTTAAACGTGGAAAACACTATATGTAAAAAACGACATTAAATAATCAAGTGTGTCAAGTGAAAATCATATTACTAAATTAATATACATTTTTCAGAATTATAAATTAATTTGAAAGTAAAGTAACAGTATTATTGTTTTCCGAAATCAAGATACGAAACCTAGGTAATTCAGTAATGAACAAATAAATACTTACAATTTTCATGCAGCAGGTAATACTACATCTTTCCGATTTACTAAAAAAATGTATTTCCAAATATTCATAATAGAACTCCACATGTCGAATTAGTGTTCTTTCCGAGTGCTCGCGTTGTCTAGAACATTACACACAGAATTTTAAGTTTTCGGTCACGTGTTCCATTATTTATGTATAAAATAACGATTATTCATCTGATCTCTACAGTCTGGAAATCTTGAATACCACTCCACGAAACTTCATTCTTTAACGTCATTTGAATTTCTTTGTGGAAAAAAAAGATTATTTTCGCGAATGAATGTAGCTCAATGATTTCACATAATATCGTTTTTCAATAAACGCTCTAAAAACATTATCTCGAGAAGTTACTCCCTCGGCAATATATAAAACATATTGACCGGTGCAAATATACACTTTCAATAATAATAATAATATTAATAATAATAATAATAATAATAATAATAATAATATAACTAATAATATTAACTCAATTTAGGGAGTACACGTCCTTGTATTTGGTGGTGAAGAATGAACATCCCTAGCTACTAGTAAAGCCTCCCTTGCTGAATAGGTTTAAGATGAGGGGGCAGGCGAAGATGTACCCAGAGGAGAGCCTCAAGGGCATTATTCGAAAAAGAAAGAAGGATTCATGAAGATGGCGGAAGAGAGGCACCTCGAACACTTAAACGCAGCCTCTGATCCATAGTGGGCGGCTGCAAACAGCGTTTGTCTCTATGATAGGAGTGGCTGCATCCACAGCGGGAAGAAAGTAGAGAGGAAAGGGCCATGAGCCTTTGAACTTCCTGTTATCATCCCATGGAGGTTAGAGGAGAGACCCTGGGTTCGCACGCCACTGATTAGAGTGGAGGTCCGATCCTTGCATTAGCCAGCGAAGAAGGCTTCCATCTTCAGTTAGTGAAAGTCCCGTACGGTTCAGTAATACCGACTGGCGATCGGAAAAAAACTTCCTGGGTCCTGCGAGGGGATGTTCCGAGGCCATTAGGGGTCGCAGTAGCGGATGACAGGAAAAAGTGTGATCTGTGAACTGGAAGTTCCTTCCTGCAAAACTTCACTTAAACCCAATGAGCAAATGGATAGAACAAGAAATGTAATGAATCTTAATTTGTCTTGTTCTACCAATGTCCCAGACCTGCTCAGAAACCGAGCTGTCACCTTGTCGACGTCTGGCCATCCCACGGACCCAGAGTTGGCAATAGCTCGAAGCCATCGTAAAAGACGGACACGAGATGAATTAGAGGAGATGATGTGGTGCTTTTACTACGCAAAAGTGAAAAATGAAATGTCAGAAATATGGAGAGAGCAGAACCCATATATGAGACCTACCCTAGATTCAAAAAAGCTCACAGTCAACGACAATACTTACTTATCAGCCGACAGTGAACAATACATACACAGCAGAACATCTTGTTGAGATTCAAGGAAATGCGGAGTATGTTCTTCGATCGAACTATCCACACGGTAAACATTTAGAACCACCAATATCCCTGAAAACGATGGTCTTTTTGCAGATTCATTACTTCCCAATGAAACATCAGTGAACAAAATCCATCTGGTTATGAATCGCACGATAAGGACATTATGCTGATCCTCCTCCGACGCGAGATAGAAAAAGTTCATCTACTTCCAATCGAATATCGTGCACCGTTGAAGAGAATATACGAAAATGCTAAAGCTAAGAGAGTGATAGAGACAGCTAACTCTGTTTTAAATGCGGTGATACAGAGCCCAGGTAGAGAATATAAATATTACTGAAATCAGTCACATGCCCGAATTGGATATTTGGTATGGTAATTTTGGAGCCTGCCAAGAACACTGACGCTAGCTAACAGAGTAAAAGAGCGAAAAGAATTATGAAATGGATAGCCGACACTCGGCTACATATCACTCTTAGCCGAGGCATATTTTGAATCAAAGCACACCTCTGAAGTTCAACGAAAAATAACACAAGAGTAATGGTAACTGAGAAGTAAAAGGAGACAATCCAACCATGTGCTCAGAGAAATTGACGTATCTCTTCCGTCTGACCGCGCAAATTTTGCTACGCTCCTTTCACCCACTAGCGGAGGAAGGAGGTATTTCTTGGGCGACGAAACATGATTTGTATTTAGCTCAGAGGTTTCATTTAGGCTTGATGATCTTTCTTATGCAGTAAATGTACTGACATGGGACAGTCGGCTTTTCTTCCCCTCTGAAGTAAGGCGTACGAAGGACTTTCTCGCCCTTAAAAATCCAAGACTTTGATTGGGATTGAGCCCGCGAACTTGGGTATAACAGTCCGATAGGCTAACCGTTACACCATCGTCGCCGCCGGATTTTATTTTACAAAGACGCTTCTTGGCTTCAGTCTGAAGTTGATGCTGCCGATGAACTTGGGAAGGCAGTAGAACATATTCACGAATTCTCGGAAAAGGACCTCTTTCAAGCAGTTAAGAGCATCAAAGACTGGAAATGTCCCGGGAATGGTAAGATTAAGAATTTTTGGATTAATAAATTAACAGCATTACATTCTCATTTTCCAACGGCTGTTAAAAACGTTTTAGAAAACCCAAAGGAACTCCCGGAATACCTCTCACGCTGCATCACATATTTGCTACCCAAAGCGCTATCTTTGAAAACGCTAGCGTCTAAACCGTTCAGCCGATTTTCTCCAAAATTGATATTCATAAATCGCTCTTTCTAATGTCGCGGTCTCATGTATTTGAAACCGATATTTTAGGTACTCTACATGTTGTCCCTGGAACATTTTCAAAATTTTCAAAAAATGACTCCAATTGTTGATTCTACTTTGTTGTTAGAGTGAATGACGATTAAGAGAATTGTGCAGATCTCATTTACGTTGAAAACTAATTTTTCGAAAATTGCAAATATCTTCCTATAACGACAATTATAAAGATAGAGATTTTTTCTTTAATGAAATATGTTCCTAACAATAGGTTTGGAAATAAGGTCATGTATATTTTTTTGAAAATTTGAGTACTATTCGCGCAATTTTGTGAGAATGCACATGCTGTTTTAGCGCCACTACCTGCAGCATTACATAACTTTCTACCTACTGCGTAAGCGGTAGCGACAAAAAAAGAAACAAAAGCAACTTCAATACAAGAAATAAAATAAAACCATGTGAAATACACGTCTTAAAGAACTCCATTAGTATGTATGTACTATGGCTCCCCTTCTACATAATAAATTCAAGGAACATGTCATATATACTTATTTATATCAGAGAGGTGGACTCTCTGTACTTTGTTTTTAATGCAAATCACTCAAAATATATTTTTAATTTTTAAGATATTTTATAATTTCAAAATAAAATAAAAAGTATTACAAAACTTTGGTTATATACAAAATAACCCTCCAGTCATCCTCATAAAAAACCACAACACTCCTCCAAACTACTCTTGGAACCAATTTATCTGAGTCTATAAAACCGCTTAATCAAAATGGTACAGTTTTCCCCTTTTCTAACTTCCTTTTAAATTAGATTTAAAACTATTGTATTCATCATCACTTTGAATGTAATCAAATCACACAAATCACATCTCTTTGCAAAAGAATCAATGCAGCAAATACATTTTTGTGAAATGAAGGCTATTTTAAAAGTAAAATTTTCTCAAAAAGAGGTTCAATTATTTTCTTTATTTTCTTTCACAGTATGCAGTACACTTATAAAAATTCTGCAGGATCAATTTTCCTTGATCTCTCACAATTTTCGATAATTGCAAGAGTTACAAGTAATTCGAGGAAGTATTTGTAGTTGTAGCCCCTCTAGTTTCATTGTTCATACTCGCAAACACGTTTACCATTATAATTAGTGGAAGTGTTGATTTAAATGTGTCAAACTTCATCAGTTATGTAGTAATAATGAGGGATTTACAATTAATGCGTTTACATCGCAGACAGCTCTGGATATAACATGAAGTTGAAAGTTTTGATGACTGTCACGAGGCAACCCTGGTGACCACGTAAAGCTCGTTCTTCTTTCTTTTGAGGAGATTTTATGAATATATTCTTCAATGTGAAGAGTATTATAGTATTTTAATACTTTATCTAACTTTAACAATTACTTTCGATTCGTGCTTTATTTAACGCGTAGTTGTTCATGGTGGTCACTTGAGGAAAGAAGATACAACTCACTTTTTATATGCTTCTATCATAAGTACCTCGAATCGTCTATCGATCATATTTTGTAATAATTACTATTTCAGTTTAATTAACATTGTAAATTATTAGTGTTGATGTAAAGTTTCCAACTTCTTAAAGAAATTCACGTCGCAGACAGTTCCGTCGCGACTATTTCCACATGATATCCATTTATTTCTGATTTTTTCGGATATATCAGACTTTTGTATGAAGCCAGTATTGAAAGTTTATTTCCACAAACGTAATAACAATCACATTCCAATGGGGTGGCAATGATGGACCCCAGCGTAGACTTTTTGCAATATCTTGGTTTAGGTAATGAGTTAGTGTTTCAACTTTTTGGAATCTTTCTGAACCCATAGAGATAGTTTATCAACGCTTTTCGTATGTTTGCAGAACAATAGAAAGTCGCCATGCGTAATCGCTTCGCGGAAATTCCGTATTTTTACAGTCAGTCCTGCACGATAGAGTTTTATTTCAGTGTATGTCGATGTATAAAAAAGTTGTGCAATCGGAGGGGCGTATAGAATATTAAACTATTTCTTCAGAAAAGGACTTCGCCATCTTTTTCCTTGCGGAAAGGATCGCAAGTACAGAAAATGTTATACATTTATAACTTGGGACAACTTTCAAGAATTTCCTTTGCATACTTGAAGCGTTCATTTCCATTACGTTGCAGGTACCAAAAATTGGCATGTCCGCAAAAACTGGTTCTAATTGTCCCAATGTATCAGTGCACAAACAATGACTGTAATGCAGTTTCCTCCGATGGCACAAAAAGGAACTACACGTTGTACATAGTATACCGATGTAAGGGCTCAATGGTAACCATTGGCGGCCCTTGTGTGATGTTGCATGCTACGTTGCAATAAAGAGTTTGCGATAGTGGATTGGAAGACAAAGTAAGATAATGTAATTTGGAATCTCTAATCGCAGTGACCGGAAATAGTTCGGAGCAACTAATATATTTGTTTTTACCGCAAAAGCAATAGTTACTGTGTCAATTTTTTTTCGGTTTTACGGAACAATTTTTGTTTAGACACTTACAACCTTACGGTAAACATTTTCAATCTATACCCTTGTCGATTTCTAAAACGGATCAGGATTTAGGGATTATGTTGTAAAGGCAATATGTCAGTATTGCAAAGAAAACTGCTGGTGTCAATAGCACATACTTTCTCCCTTTCTTTGTAAAATTTCCAATTTCCGAAAATTTAGAGAGACCAACGAAAATTAGATGCGCCATTTTTGAGCGATGTTTTCTCTACTCCAAAAAAAGAACACGCTTTTTTCCGTTTTTAAAAATTGTTTTATACATTGCATTTATTCACACAAAAATTACAAGAAAATTACTCGTTTTTTAAAATTATATTGTTTAAAGATTTAATTCTTTACAATAGATTTCATTAAGGAAAACATCTATATCATCAATATTTTTTTCAGTGATATAGTTTTGCATTTTTTCGCTTTTCAAAAATGCAGGGTTTACTTGAAATGGTACCTACGCCATTTTTATCAAAGTACTTTAATAAAATATTAAAGAAACAGTTTTGAGAAAATATTTTTGACTTGCATTATTTACACCAACTTCTGCGAAAAAGACTTATACTTTTGAAATCTGTGCATGAACTTATATAAATATTTATCGTTGAACAGATTTTATTAAGAAAAATTTAGATCTTCAGTAGTGTAGTTGTAAACGCCGAAAAATGTTGAGCTTTTGCAATTTCGAAACATTTAGATTGTTAAACCAAACCGAAACTGGTGATGGACCGTTATATTCAGAAGATCCGTTAAATACGAGTCGCAAAATAACCAAAATTACTCAAAAATGTTTGTCTAACATATGACAATATGCTTATCTTTAGATTCATCTTTTAGCGCTCCTCATGATAGACTAAAAATATGTGTAATTCCCTTTAAAAAACAGTCACTTCAATATCTCATAAAATACAAGTGAAAAAATGGAAACGAATACATACATAAATTAGCTGCATTTTTTCATGCACTTCCGTAAACACTGAATGGCTATAGCTTCAACCGTTCAAAAATGACAGAAGGTTCTAAAGTTACGATACTCACTCTGTAAAATGGGACCCGATTAATCCGCCTTTTTATATCAGAGCGCTACATATTTCTTCTTTTGAAAAATCGCCTCTTTTGTCTTTGCATTAAAATCCTTTTTCTATAGTACGGTACAAAATTAATATGCAAGTAAGTACGAAGAATTAGTATTTCCAAATACACAATAAAGAACCGAAATTTTACATCTACTATTATGTAGTACCCCACAGTAAAGAGCAATCTGTATTACCACTTCCATTCGTAGAAGACAGTTGTAAAAGATGAAGCAGCCTTCCAAATGTAACATAAAGATTGAAATTAAATTAATGATTTACCGTTAAACAATTCCCATATTCCATGGCTGCCTCCTTCTGCTCTTGTGACATACATAGTGTATTCAAAAAGTTCAGGCTATTAGCATACAGATAATATAACACAGAGGATATAAATATATTTGTTATAAATTTTTCTATATAATCTTTCTGTATAATTCGGCACAACGCTTGCAACGAGTGTACAGGCCTTTAAATGCCTTCTGAAATGCCCTCATTCAGTACTGCTATTTCTGTTGTCACTGCTGCTTCGATCGCCCCTACCCACCTGTGCCGTTCCCCCTTCATCTCCAATCTCAACTTTGGGAACACAAATATTCTGGAGGGGACACATATGGAGAATGTGGAGGGTGATTGATGCTAAACTATCTGTCTTCTTGCCAAAATTTGCTGCTTATTGATGAGCCGGTGCGTTGTCGTTCAGAGACACCAATTGTGTCTAGCAAACCGGACCTCAGACGCCGCATTCTTCGCAGAAGCAAATTCAAAATGTCTTCGTAGAATGCCCCAGTCACAATGTACCCTTGTCAAAGGAATTTTCGGTGAAAGATGCCCCGGCTATCGAAAAAGGTGATGAATATTTTTTTTCGATTCGGAGGCTCTCGCTTTCATAAGTCGACTTTTTTTGGCTAGTCGACTCAGCCCTCTGGTATTTTGTTTCTGTACTATATTGTAGGCTTCACGTTTTATCTCCGGTAAGAATGTTTTGCAAAAAAACAATTTGAATCTTTGTCGGCTGTGGCAACCAACCCTCTGCAGGCAGAAATTCCCTGTTTATTCGTTGCTCCATTCCTTCACAATGACATCAGCACTCACATAATCTTCACACAACTGAACGTTGTCCAGTTGAAATGGTCAGAAATGAATGACACTTCAGGTGGCCATTGCTACGTTTGCTGCGCAGTTAGAGCCACTTGTATTGTTGCACGAGCGGCATTCCTGGAACTTTTTGAAAACTCTGTGAATTTAGAACTACAAATAGATAGCAGACTCACCTGATGAAGGACATCAATATTTTTTTAAAAGGATCAAAATTCTATTTTTCATGTTTTCTATGAAGGTTACCAATAAAAATATTAAAAGCACCAGGTTCAGGATTCGAATTTGTCCAAAAATAAACAGAATTTTCAGTCTCGAGGCTGAAGAACTGGAACCTCCTGACGTGAGATACTAAACTTTCATTTTTTGGTATTCGAGCAAGTGTTTAATACTCTAAAGAAAGTGAATTAGAGTGCCATAAAACATTCTGTAATTTTATGGTTACTACATATGATTCCAAGCGTAATACAACATGGAGGAGACTGTTCTTTGGTGTGTTGAAAATAGTTTGAAGGATGTGTCTTTGCACGATGGTAACAAACTACCTTCTCTTCGGAACGGAGTTGGAAAGGTAAAGACAGTTTTCCGTTGGCTTACACAGCTACCATTAAGGAATCAAGTAAAATTATTAAATGATTTTTGAAAAAAAAAATAACAGGTCTCAACTACGAATGGTTGTTATTGCGTTTCAAAATTCATTTATTGGTTTTACCGCATACATGTCCGAAGTATGATTGTTATCTAAGTGAATTGTATTTTCTGTGTTCCATGTACTGTAGTGACATTGAAATACATATAACATAGTATCCGAAAGGAATGTCCAAAGCGGGAATAATGTAGTACCACAAAAAAGAAAAACATTGCTCATCTCATACTATTTTATTAAGATTCTTCTACCTCCACTTCATTATGACTTATCAAACACTATGTTATTGTGATGAATACGATTGATTTTAGATTTCAGTATTTAAAAGAAAAATTTCCTTGAGTAGATGACGTTAAAATTAAAGAAAAAAATATGGGTTGCAAAATACTGTTTTTGGTGGCATATGCAAGTTTGAAGAACCTTTGAGCCGAGTTGAAATTGTAACATGGAAGATTATTGAAAATATTGTGCAAAGAGCTCCTCAAATTACCACAATATTTTGGTTGAATTGTTGCAGTCATACAAATACATGCGATGCAGGCAAAATTAATTTCTTGGATTCCCTCCGCTTGGATCCGCTTTTTGGATTTATTTTAGTTTCTCGCCTTACGACATAAGTAGTAAAAAGAATTTATTAAAATCGTGCTAAGCAAATTGGAGATTTTTCGGCAAAAAAAAATTTTATAAATCTTGTTCATGTTTATACTAATAAATTACATCCTCGAACAGGTTGCGTTTTCAGAATCCATATTTTGTGGGCCTTTGAAATCCCAAAATTGATTCTCAGCACAGAGTCTATCTGTTAATTTCTCTGTGATGAACGCTTGCAACTTGACCGCCCACACGATTTTCTCCAAAATTGATATTCTCCTAAATTTCAAAATTTCTTAGGACATTCCCCACTACTACAATATTGAAGATATATTTATCCGAAATGAAATGTTTTTTCAGGACGTATCTTAAAATAATGTCATATACGATTTTCAGAAATTGTGTGTAATTTTGGTGCAATTTACCATAAGGTACAGGCAATTCTTAAACAATAGATTTTCTAAAATCGGCTCAACTTTTTTCACGCAGCAAGAGACAGTAAAAAATGTATGCTTGTACTGTTTTGTGCTAAGTCTCTATTTTTGAAGAATTCAAAAATTATAATTGCAAAATTTCACTATTGAAGCGAGATGATTTTATTAAATAAAATCTGTCCTAATAAATTAAATCTTTAAATAATATTAAATACAATTTTAAACGAGTATTTTTTGTGTAATATCTGCTACAAGTTTGAAATTTTATTTTTCTCAAAAGTCTCTAATTTTTTTCTGTAAATATAATGGTGTAAAAAATCAACACCAAGAAGAAGACATACAATTAAAATGAAATTTATTCCATTTTTTATGAATTCACAATACAGAAATGATTAGAATTACAGACCTGTACCAGCAGTTTTACCTTGAGTATTTAGTACGATGTGAAGCCGCCACGCGCTACATCACAGCCTCTAGAATTTGTAGCATGGATTCAAAGAGTGCCTGGATATGTTGTTGGGGAACACACTACCACTGACATACTGCTTCTATACGTGACCACAAAGCATCGGCAGTGGCTCCAGGAGGATCAGAAAGAACAAGTTGCCGGCCGATCATATCCCAGACTTGTTCGATGGGCGACATGTCAGGCGAAAGTGCAGATAAGGGAAGCAATGGTACCCGTCATTCTTCGCAGAAAACTTGCACATTCATCGCCACATACGGTCGGGCATTGTCCTGCTCAAATATTACATGTGGAGCTGCATGCAGGAGGGGCAGTACCTCGAGCTCTAAAATGTCCTTGATGTAGTGGTTGCTATTCAGATTGCTCTCAATACGTATGAGGCCAGATCGCACATTGTATGGCACCCCAACCATCACACTTGGCGTTTGTCTCCTATGGAGCGGTACATGCAGGGCAGATTGTGATCAACTTGATAGCGTTGTTGATCAACTTGATAACATGTTCGCGGCCATCGCAGTACCACAAATTGAAGCGGGGCTTGACCGAAAACACTACATTTTGCAACTCAGCATACCAGAGAACACGTTCACGTGCCCATTTCTGAATGAGGTGTTGGTGGTTCCTAGCCTATTAAATCCGACGAAGTGGTATGTGTGCCACCACTGTGGACGACGCAGTTCTGTTAGTTACGGCCCTGCGGACAAGTTATTGGTCATCTCGTGATGTAGTCACACTGCGTGGTCCAGTACCCGCTCGCCGCTGGGTATGACCCTCCTCTACCCACTACTTCCACACACGCATCACTGTCGTACTAACGCGCTCCGTTCGATCCGCAATGTCACGGTAGTATGACAAACCCGCTTTTGGAGACCGATCATTCTGCCCCATCGAACCCACTCAGAGACTGATATTGTGCCCATTGACGTCGACGAGGTTTACCGGCACTTGCTTGCACGTTTGACTTGCACGCTTGCAAGACTGATCAGTCCTGTCACACAAAAGAGGGCGCTGCAACGTGCCCGGCATCCGTACGAAAATTTAATAGCTTCTTATGACCGCACTGTTCTACACGTCTGTCGATTTTTAACTGATTGCGATCATTCCTTCTGCGTGATGCAATATTCAAAAACAGCAGTGTATTTTCTAGGGTTAGGACAAAGGACGCTTAAAAACACTGGCGCCGGTCTCATTTTCGATGAACACTCTGTATTTTCAAAACTTGCAAAATTTGTAAATAATGCGAGAAGCATGGGATGGAGCACTACTAGTTTGGCAAGTCTTGGTGCGACCCGTAACCGACAAGGAGAACATTTTCGCCACCAAATTCATCATGGACAAGAGATATTAAGAGCAATGGACAACAAGTGCTCTCGCAGATTGTTGTCGAACGGTGAAACAGTTTCTCAAAATGCCATTCACAAAATAAAAACAGTTCCTGATGTATTGTGAATCAACTGTTGACATCTTTTCATTTCTTAAAATGTATCTTTACTTTCTTTCAATGCTTACGAAGGAACTGTAGTACTAGACAAGAAAATATTAGCATTCAACACAAAATGTTCTTCTAGAATATAATATTTTCCTTCTTGAGCCCGAAGAAAGTTTTTTTTTCAGTATTTTTTCTACTAGTAATTTAAATGATGGTCTACGTTCGAAAATTTTCAGAACTTAATTTTAAATGTTTTTTTTTAAACTTTGGAGAGAACAAGAGCGTTATATTTTGCATCATGCTATAAATAATACAATACTTCCATTCTCTCAGGCGTAAATTATTCCAAAATATTGGAAAGGAATGAGAAAATACTTCATAGACATAAGTATTCAAATTGTATTTACACTGTGCTAACATGCCAAAATCATCCGCATTCATTACAAGTGTTATGTTTTCACAATTCCAGTTGCATATTCAACCGCCTCTGTTTCGATTATTGACTAATCGAATGGTGCTTTTATCTCATAGGGAAACAGAATTACGGTGTGTATACGATAATGAAACATGGGTCTGAGAAAGACAGGGATATTGCACTCCAAATACAAATGCCTGATCCTTCCTATCTCGTATATGCAGAATCGTCCGTTCAACAATGTCATAACACTTTAAAGAACTATAAAAAATATCAGGCATTAACATGAACCTAAAATAATATTAAATATTTATAAAAAAATATTAGTAAAGTAGAGGATGAAATGTCCATATTTCCAGTATCACAAACTGTAGTCTTTGTCTAAAACGGTCAGCTCCTTCACGGTAGTTTTCTGCGAATGTATCATGATGGCATCGTCTCGTTTCTTCTCTTTGTTGCTTCATTCATTTTCTAAATTTCTCTCAGCGGGTTAGTTATTAAACTACTCATTCACTTTGTGCAGCATAATATGTAAGACGTGTAATGAACTGCTACCCATGTCATATGGTTAGTTGTTTCTTAGTAATTTGAGAAGTAAGCAATATTTTGATATGAACGTTTTTGAGTATGTTTGCCAATTCTGCGTACAGCATTCGCCATATTATGTTACGAATATCGCCCTGTAAGAAGTTCCTAATATCGTCACTAACGTTAGGGACAAGGAAAAAGTTCATGTGCCTGTGATTATTTTGGTGAACGATTACTGTGATAATATAATCTTTCGAACCCTGGCATTCTCTATGTTCTAGACCAACTCTACGATCGCTTGTTAAGACCCCTTGTCATGACTATAAGCAAAAGGTTTCTTAACATTTATCCCATTTATCCCAAATACAAAATTCTGGGTGCCGATCATTGTACTACAGTTTTAAAAATTATATTTAATATTACTAAAATGTTCTCTGCATGTATAGCAACATTTAGTGTTTATATCATTTAGATATTACCTCAAGCTGCAGTACAATATTTAGCAGGCACTATTTAGTATTCTTCATAATCTTTCTGTTACAACATCATTAGCTTTTTTCTTTATCATTCTTAATACTAGCCTTGATCTTGTCATACCGCCATAATCATTTTAAAAACAAACATGAAAAATAATATCCTTTATAATAACAAACATTATTTTTGGCGATTTTCCGTTTATTGAATTCATTTCAAATTTGAAAATGTAATTTTTCATTTACTCGGTGTCAATACTCATTGAAATACCATCATGTATATTTCATTTTGATACTGTACAGAATCACCCGTATATCGGTGCCCTTTTACACCGCTGAGGGCATTCGTGTTCCTGATGATGAAAAACCACAAGTTGCCGCGGAATATTTTAAATTTTAAAATAGATAACTTTAAATGATTGACGAGATTTCTTGCACGCGATCAAATACAGTAGACAGCTACTGTGTCAGACACATAAGGAAAATACGTAAATGGATGATAGTTACGTGTACAAGGGAACAGGAAGTATTATTCTTTAGCATGACATTATATTAGAGAATATGTACTTGCCTAGGGGTTGTGTGAGTGTTGCAAGTTCATTGGATATCAATTACATTAAAACCTGCGAAAACTTGTGCAAATCACATTTTCACCCGTCCCCTCTTCTCAGAAAAGGAAAAGTTTATACTACTTGAATTTACGTCTTCGTGAAAGCAAAGTCTTTCTCACTTCTATCGGCGCGCCTTTCTGACGTTCTTCTCAATAAGAACGCGACATCGTATTGTCCAATGACATCGAATTGTTGTACTGTTATGTAACAATCTCATTAAGCGCAAATACACATTGAGTCTCAATACTTCCATTCCCATTTGCATTACTAATAGTGCTAATGACGGCAAGAAGCAATGTTTTCGAGAAGTTTTCAAGGTGAGGGAAGTTTTCAAGTTTCGAACTGTTATTTGTAACAGTTTAGTGGTACAATTTAACTCTATTGGAATTCCCCTCGAGCACGTTCTTTTCATTCGAAATACAGTAGTATGGTCTGTTCGGATTTGGAAATTTTCGTTTTATCTGAAAAAATGTGCCGTAGATATACAAACGATCTGTAGATCTGTAGACACAATGCAGCGCAGCGTGCGATGCGAGAAAATGTCAACGTGGCGTAGCACACGCATCATCACATTGCACAATCAAGCAGATTCAGTTGCTTACGGCATAAGAAAATGACCGACTTTGCAAGTTCCTCTAAGTGGAAATTACTGCTATATAAACATGTGTTATACACCGTAGTTATACACCAGTGCTATAAAGGTTTCATTTCGACAACGTGTTACAATAATTAGTTGTTTAGCTCTACAGTAGTTATAAGATCCTTTCTTTGCACAAATAAGCATTTTATGTATTTTGTTTATTTTTCCTCCATCTCGAATTTTGTTAGGATTATCCGAGCAATTTCGTATTAAGGCGGGTGTTCTACTGGAGACTTGGGGAAAAGAGGCGAAATCGTCCTTAAGCGGAAGAGGCGGGCAGAGTAGTGTGGCAGTTGCGTATCGATGCGCAGAGGGAGCGATGGCAGGGGCGACGAGGGCTGGCATGGCGCGAGAACGTCATGCGCCAGAGAAAGCGCGCTCCATCGGAGCCAGACGGCCGGCCAGCCCAGCCGGCCAGTCGCAAAAACGCTCGGCGCCATCGCCCCCTCGCACGCCCTCGCGCGCACACCAGGGGCGAACCGCGAGGCAGGACGGAGCCGCTAACACCAGACCCGGTGGGGAAGGACGCGGGCGACCGGAAAGCACGACAGAATGCGTACCCGGAGAGAGGGGCGGCGGCGCCGGGCGGACGGCGGGGGCGCGGGGGGGCAACGCGCGCGCGCAGCGCACAAACGGGAGTCATGACACCCACGGCGATGCGCTTGCAGCGAGGGATTGAGGTGAGAACGAGAGAGCCTTGTGTTACCACTCGGCTGACAGGCGGTAGCTGGGTGGGATGGGGGTATAAATGTTGTGGATGTGGAGTGTTGCCAGTGGGGTGGAAGAAGAGTGGCGGGAATTCACAGCAGAAAGTGGGTGAGTTATTGGTAGCGAGCGGCAAGCGCGATAGAGAGGCTGAACGCGATAGATAGTAATCGATTTTGCTACAAAAAGACGGATGACAGCAAATACAAGACAATATTCACGATTTATGCAGGAAGTTTGGTTCAGATACAACAAGAGATTGCAAATGATTGGTCGGCAAAAAATGGCGGAATAGAAGATGTGGGGATATATACTTTTGTTCGAAATGTGCTTTGACAGATATGTATGAGTTGTGCAAAGAAGGTTACGGCTAGGCATTTAAGTAAAAGCAATAGTCGGGAACATACCATACATAATTCTGAATGAATTTGATGCGACGTTCTGCTAGCAATGCTTCAGTCGCGGAACCTGGAAGCGTCAGTTAAGAGGACTGAGGGTGTGAGAACAACATAACGATGAGCGGAATATTGGAGTGGAACAGAATAGCGCGTCGGTGCAATGTGGTTAGATGTGCGAAACTGGATGTAACGAGGATACGAGGCAGCCGCGCGAGGGGAGGTCCCAAAACAGGTGGAGCGCCCGACAGGTAGTGCAGAGCCGGAGAGGGCTGCGCGTGGAAAGCGGGCGCGGCAGGAATCCAGGATGGACAGCGTATGCGACCCCGGTGCTCCGGATTGCACGCATGGGGCGCCAAAACAGATTGGCTGGACAGCGGCGGGGACGAGCGAGGCGCTTCTGCAAGGCGGGGAAAGGGGTAGAGAAGGGAGGCGTGGGCGGGGAAGGGAGCAAGGGGACGAGGAGGGGACGGGTGGGGGGGCACATGGGACACGCCCCGTCGGCGACCCCGCAGCATCGCTCTCCACGCACATGCGCCCGATACTTCTTTTTGAAAATTTTTGCGGGCGTAAACAGCAATGCAAGGCCCCACCCGCTTGGCCGCGCGGTTTGTGCACCGGACACGATGTTGGTATGCGCATGCAAGCGTGGGAACAACCCTTACAAAGAACTACAAATAAAACGGAAACAGGGCCGGACGAGCGCGTGCATGAGGATGCGCTTCGCCGCTGGGCACGCGATGAGCGGAACGGCAAAAACAATTCAACCGGACTGGCTTTCTTATGCTTTTGATGCTTTTCAGGCTTCATTAGTCATTTGCTTATTGCTTTTTCATTTGAATCGTCGCCCCTTTGATGACGTTCATCAAATATTGGAGAAGTTCATAGTGTTAATTTTTTTTAAATAAATATATTTGCAGAACTTGTATTAAATGCATTTCAAAGCAGTCTCGTAAGTTTTATTGAACCGTTTTAATTGCATGGCACTGAAAGTAATGAAACTATTATATTATCATTATACGTCAAAGAGAGACGCCAGTCCCACACAATTGCATTATAAAATATTTTCCCGACCTTAAATATCAATCCATTGAGAGTAGAGATTTTTTACTTTATTTCATACAACTTGTAGATATATCTGTGATGTTGCGCAAAGCACTTGATGGCGTTTAATACTGTGAACCTCTTTCGACCTTTCCAAAATTATGAATAACACTATTCAATTCGAAGCCGAGTACAGACCGCATAGGAAGCGATACAAAATGTGTCAAAATAAAATGTCTCATTGCTCCATTTAAGCCCATTGGTAATTTTTAAAATAATAATTATATTTAATAGTTGAATAATTATCGTTATAATTATTATAACGACGTCACTTTGACACAGGCGTCGAGATCATTTTCAGGTTACGTTCCTGAGAGGAAGGAAAGTAAAAATTGAATGGCTGTGGTGAAGGAACATTCCTTGTAACTAAAGCATAACGGTTATGTTTCATAATATTAATTGCATAAATACCCATAATAATAAAAATTAAATAATTTATCTATTAAAATATTTAAGTACTAACATACTAGCTTCATGCTGTGATGTGGAAATGAATTTTCCTTCTCCCTTAATATTTCAAATTTACTTCATGTTTGGTCATCTGAACCGTAATTATCAAAATTACACGGGTGTCGTCTGCATTTTAGACCAACTGCAGTGACTTAATAAGAAAACTAAAATTAACGAAGTATCGCAGCAACAAAATCAGTCGGAGTTGTTGATTCTCTGTTCATCTACAATGACAAGTCTTTCAATTAGAGCCACTGCTATGCTTAAACTCACTGTTTGTAGTGTCTGTGGCGCAAACGTGGCAAATCGGCCTGAATTTAAGAGAGATCTTCAGAAACTGTTAAAGTTTTCCAATTTTTAAAATTCAGAATGAAAACCGAACCTGTGCCATTGCTATAAACTCACTTTGGCCTATTCGAGCAAAAATCTTACAGGAACAATTTTGTTGATTTTTTGAGAATTTTTTGAAAATGTTCAAATGTTCAATGCATCTCCAAAAATATGTCTCTTCAAAAACTAAAAGCTCCGATTCAAATTCACATGCCCGCGAGGTAATCTAGATCGAAGAATATGTACTTTGAGCAAAATCGTTTTAGCGGTATAGGCGCTAGTGTTATTGTCTAACGGACATACGCAAGGACGGACACAAGGACGGGCACAAGGACAGGCACAAGGACAGGCAGATGGACACGCAGGCAGTTGCACAGACGGACAATCACACAGACGGTCAGTCGCACAGACGGGCAGTCGCACACATGGATAGTCGCACATATGGACAGTGGCACACATGCCTAGTCGCATTGACGCACGACGACAAAAAAACCTTTATTCTGAATCAGGGATCTCCTAAATGTGAATTGCCAACAAAATATCGACATCAGTTTTTGCAGCGTAACTCAACTTTCTCTTTACTACATGAATGAGAAAGTAAAAAGTAGAACATTAAATTATGCCTTCATATATTGAAACAGTGTAACAGTGAACATAGCTGATTTGAAAGGGGGCCGGGAAAATATTTTTTCCGCCCCGTGCCATACTACCAACCACCTACTTCAGATCCTTTTTGGTGTTTGCGGTTTAACATGAATATAATTGCTCAATATCTGATGATTGCCAGGGAATCATTTTTATTCGTTTACATGTATCGATGTAGCAAATGAAAGAACAAAATTGAATCGTTTGCATTATTAATTATACCTCCCGTTAAATTACCATCGCCCATCCCTCCGGCATCAGATGACTGGCATCAACACTGTACAATCACAACTATAGTATTAACTTTTGAAATACTGAATGAGTCGGATATTTAATTTATAAATACTTGAAGACTTTCAATATTTGTTAAAAATTACTTTGTAGATGCAAAGAAGTTAAATTATCATTTTAATTAAAAATTAAATGCAAACAAACAATAACAGAATCGTTTGAATATTATACGAAGGTGGTTATAGTTTGTAAACTAAATCATCCAGTTGTATGAGATCTACGCAGAATATAAAGCGAAATTTCCATAAGCTTTCTGTTGGAAGAAAAGTCGAATTTTTCCTTCCGGCTGAGATAACTCAGGGCATCACTTATGTCACTTCAGTGCCGGAAGCTCCCAGACTTCGAGTCTCGACATTGGCAGGATTTTCGACACTAGCAACATAGCTAGATGGAATTCAGACGTTGACAGGAGGAAAATTCTAGCAGCCGGCTGCTCTTCCGTGTTTTCTGCAATCAACACCAAGTGAATGGGAGAAGTACTCTAACAAACAGGCCACTGGCCGCGCACAATCATCCTTTCCTCTTCGTTGTTCTATTCTCACCCCCCACTTAAACACACACTTGCCTGCCCTACACTATCACACGGCAGCATCAGTCGGGAACTTTAATGTTCTCCATGCTGAAGCGGTGCCACGCTGGTGGGAGATATTTGGTCGGGGAAAAGCCGCATAGGTCAGCGCGTAGGATTTCACAATTCAGTGGGAGGAACACCGCCACCTTCCGAGATAAAATCATGCACTACACTTTCGGAACAAACGACCGCTCGATAGCTCACGGAAGCAGCAAGTATCGATTAACAAATCATTCCAGACTTCTTCCTGCAAGTGCAATTTTCATTGTGTGTGTGTGTGAGAGGGAAAGAGAGAGCGAGGGGGGAGAACGTGCAGGCCGCGGCCTCCCCTGCCGTCGCCCTAAGCCAGCGCCGCGCGTTCGCTGTTTCAGAGGCGCCGGAGATCGACCCGTTCTCCGTGAAGCCCAACCTGCAGCGCGGCATGCGCATGCACCTCACGTGCTTCGTGAGCAAGGGCGACTTCCCGATCAGCATCCGCTGGCTCAAGAACGGCGCCGACATCCCGCCCGACGGCGGCGTCACGCAGCGCGCCATCGACGAGTACTCCAGCACGCTCACGTTCCCGGCGCTCGCCGAGGGCCACACGGGCAACTACACGTGCGAGGTGGCCAACGCGGCCGCCACCACCAGCCACACCGCCGCCGTCGTCGTCAACGGTAAGTCACCCGCCTAGTCTCTTCTCGTAACTTGGCTCAAAGATAGTGAGTGCAGAACGAAAATGCGTTCATTTCAATTATTACGAAGTGATATATCAATTCTTTCAAACTTCGTGCAGAATTATGATTATTATTGTTATTATTATTATTATTATTATTATTATTATTATTATTATTATTATTATTATTATTGCGTATTCTGAAAAAACGAGACCCTTCCTTGCAGTATTCACACATCGTAGAAAATTCTCAAACAGCGAATAATCACATATCAGACGCTGGCATTGCATTCCTCCTCATGATGAAAAGAAATTACTGCAGTTACTACTAGCTACTCCTACCGAACTTAAGTTACTACAAGTTACTCCCCGGACGTGATGAGCGTGTTATCCCTTGTGCGAGACACAATCACAGCCGAACAGTCAACGCCAAGGTTACGAAAGACTCCAGGAAGCTGCTTTCTGATGTGGCGTTTTCAGGCAATTTTCATCAATTTCAGCAATTCTTTCGAATTCTTCATTGAGCAATTCTGTTTTCACACATATTCGCTTCTTCTAATTATTCGATAGTAATAAAAAAATTAAAACGTGTCTAACATTATTTTAATACATTTTAAAACATTTTACTTGATTGTGGAAATTCAAGGAAGCTAGAAATATGGAGGGGGCAACTGTACCACTTGGCCCACTATTACACACCTATACAAGGGCGCATCCAGAGAGTATTTCATGAGGCCAATTTTATTTCGGCCGCCTTTCAAAAATGCATTATTTTTTATTTTTATTTTTATTTTAGTGAAATAAAAATTTACCTTATTAATTATGGTATACTATTAATACTTTACACCCAAATAAGAATTATGATACTTATTTTGATGTAACGCGATATATGTGATAATTGTTTTGAACGATTCATGAAACTTCACAAAAAATGTTGAATTTAGACGTGGGAATAGCTTCTCGCCCCCTTCTGGATCTGATTCTGTCTAATCGTGTATGGGGATTATTAGCGTCGGTGTGCCACGCATTGTCCCGATTACACTGACGTCCCAAGGTCAGCACTCAGAGACAGAATGATGTAGGAACTCCCGCTCATGCGCTCCTCGTGCCCTTGGCGATCTGTCACATATCGCCACACAAATAGTGGAAAAGCTTTTTTATAAGAATCTTCGAGGTAGGCAAAAAAGGTCAAATGATGACCACTTTAACGAATTATAAATTTAAATCCTTGTAAAATATAAATGCAATTGTAAACAGTATTATGAAGCCAACGTATTGTTAGAACCAGTATGATTGTTACATAACCCTAATTTAAGGAACATTAAGTAATATTCGGAAAAATATTTTTTAACTCAAAATTAAAGCAATAGTCATTTACACCTTAAGTGATTGCAGTACTTAAATTTAATACCTGAAAAATATATTCACCTCAGATAAAAATTTGTTACCTAATTCTCCTTAAAATATACGTATAAATTTATTCTGGTCGGCCTGGATAGCCAAGATTGCTACGACTCAAGGACCGTAGTAGCCTCGGATCGAAGTGTCGCGAATTCGAATCCCGCCTCGGGCATGATTGTTTGTGTGTGATCGTATTGTCCTTACGTGTTCTTTCTACAGTTCCCCGTACAGTTAAAACAATCACAATGGACTCTATATGACCAAGTTGTTAAAAAGCTATCTTACCCTTTTTATATCTTACCCTTGAGCGCAGATGATTGTTTTAATATATATGTAAGAGATTTTTTAACGTAACTTCATTTCGTTAATTTAAACCGTTTCCATTTCTTCAAGAAACGCATTAAAATATCAGTTAATTTATATATCGATCGCTACCAACAAAATTAAAGTTAACGATATCTTCAAATAAACACACAAACACGCTACGAAAAATAGTGATCGCATTTATTTATTTTCCTCCATAATTTTGTTCCAAATATGAATATATAATGTCTCACTATGGACTTAAACTTCCACTTAACTATGGACAAAAATATACTTTGGTTAATGCTATTTTATTTCTTGTTGCCATATAGAAAATCTAATTCCTGACCTACAACCATGTCTTTCTTTAAAAGTATTTTATCCTATGATCGTCGGAACCTCAGTTTCGAAACAAGCATTACTTTCAAACTAGTTATCTTTAATATTTATTCACTCCTATATGATTATATTGTTGTAGACCTTAAATTGAATTTTTTACAATTAAATAGTAATTTGTGAGATTTTTTCCCCTTTGAAATGCTGCACTTTGCGAAGGATTTCTTAATTTAATTATGTGTTATTTTATATTTGTTTCTTGTTAAAAATATTGGTTAAAATACTTAAAATATTGGGCATAAGTAAGACTTAAATTAAATTTGCATCAATCAAGTTCCAAAGTGTAATTTATTATCATTGATCATCTGTACCTATGCTTTTTGACTATATCTGAAATGAGTGATGATAATGACGATGATTATGAAAATATGAATGATGAAGAAATGGTGGTTAGACAAACAGTTGCAACGGGAGAACCCTGAAAAATCATGCAACGAACCCGTTTTGTCCACCACAATTTTCACATCTGCAGACTGGAATTTGAATCCCGAGGCAGGGAAGTAGAAGGTGAACGATCTGTCCTCTGCAAGAAGGGTTGACCTCGATTCTCATAGAAACATATCGGTCTAGTTCATAATAATAGACGTGAACTTTTCAATCATTTGTTTACCAGTTTCCGAGACATTAGAACGCTCTTACCCGCAATATATAATTCCAGCTTCAATTCCCGGTAATAGTAATCAATTTACGGCGTTGACCTACCATCGCTGCCTAAGTGAAGTGGTATGTGAATGTAATTGTAATGCCATTCGGACATAAAGGTCAATGGTAATTTAGTTACAGTACCCTTTGGACTAACTCCATATTTTTCAGGAGAATTCGCCACTAGTAAGCTCTCGCAGAACTGTTACGTAATTTAAAAATGCATTCATTAATACAATGACAAACGAAGTGGAATACCAAACACATTTATTTACTTAGAATCTGAATACCAATACGAATTATAAATGACGCTTTCCAGTAATGGTGATACATCACATTTCATAGCGTAATATCAAATTGTTTATAAAACATGATTTATACATGGTATAATGCTTGAGTGATTAATCATTGTCATGTTTTGTTCTTCAAACCACATGGTATAAAGAGAGATCTACTCCATTTCCTTCATAAAAGCTAATAATCTCAGTATCGAGCAAAATGTAAGATCCCATCAATTTACACTGAAATGTCTTGAATGTTGCTATGCCCCGAAATTACCACGTTATACTACGAAGTAATAACAGAAAATGTTCGAAGATTAACGACAAATTTACGAACCCTCTAGCCTGCAGAGAACAAGTAAAACAAAAATGGCGATTCATGTAGCTCATAATTTAGTAGTTGCCCCTATGAGTGATCAAACCAGCAAACGCTCTTTCAGGAGAACCAAACAAAGGTTTTCAAAACTAACCACCAAACATGCTAGCTGAAAAATGAATAACTAGGGTCTACACAGAACAAAATACTTTATATACGATTTTAGAAGATTCTCGTTGTATTTAAATGTTTCAACGAAAATCAAAGGTTTATGAAAAACAGGTCTAACTAAACGAAAAAATTAAACATTGATTTTTATTTTGATATTAACCTAAAACTTACAAAATGAACACCAAAATATTGAAACAGAATATAACACATTTAGTGACGTAGGTCAGTTTGTCAATCACATAAAGATATTTTCATAAAATGTTCGATGTTTTAGAAGTATAAATTTTCACATATCAAGCAAATCTTTTTTCTTTGTTTCTTTTATTGGTATGTCCTAATAATAAAGGGGGGTAGAATGGAAGGAAAATACTGGGAGATTTTTATTCCTCTTTGATTATCTCTAATAATATAACTTCGCCAAGAACTGAAATCGATTCGTCTTCTGAAAATTGTATCCAGTAACATGAAGTTATTCTTAATTTAAAATGCTTTTTAAGACAATTTTCTACAACTGTAAAGAATGAAGACGTCTTGATTTACGAAATGGGCACGAAATATGAACTGGCATGATCATGATATTAAGTCTTTGTGGAGAATGATCCGCCAGAGATGTTTTTCCTTTATCCGAATGAGCTAAATCCCTGTCACAAGGCATAAAATTGATCCTACTCACTGAAATATTTTGAAATACTAACTCAAAACATTTTTGCATTAGTATGGGGTATTGATGCAAAGCTACGCACTACCAGTTTGTAGATGTCTTGCACCAATTTGATCCTCATAGCTTCTGAAATACTTCATTGGTGCGGCAAACATTAACTTACAAAACAATGATAGAGTAAAGTACCCGAATGTGGAATACTTTTACATTTACATTTACAACCTCATAAAAAAGCGCAAATTTGAAGACTAGTGTAGATAATTACTTAAACTAATCATTTATAAACATGTGTGGTTAATATTATTCACTTATATCTATTAGGAATTCACGAAATTTCGTAATTTAAAAAATATATACCACATTAGACGTACCGTGTTCATTTTTCTCTTTACCACATAATAACTGCATTAACGTCTAGAACAACGTTTATTTAAGAAAAATACATATTTGGTTAATAATACTGACAATCCTGTGGACGATATTTTTTTTTTTTTTGGATTACCTGCTCATGAGACGAGTACTTTTCTTACACTTCTGATTCTGAGCCTAATCAGTTGAGCTCTTGCACCATACACCTCCGCAGGTCGGTATACAATGTCAGCATTAAAGTGTTAGAAAATGCAACTTAATGTATACAACCAAAAGAACCACGTACTACATTTTATAAACAGCGTCAATGCGAAATATTCTACTTTAACACAATAATATTCCACATTAGGGACATAGCGGCCATATTGCTTTCAAGCTGTTTCGCTGCCAAATTTTTCATCAATGTTCCTTAAATATTCTGTGAAATTTCCTAAAATATGCAATTAACTCATATTATAGATAATTCTTCTACTATTTACGGTACAAAAGTAACAATTCTTTTGTGGATGCTCTGAAGAACCGTTATGCCACTTCAGTTGAGAGCTTCAACTCAAAAACCATTATATACGCCTCTTCAAAGTAATTCCCAAATTTTATCTCGAGACGTTAGCTCAATACAGGTCCGATACTTCGGTATTTCCACATTAGCGGACTTAAACCTATGTATTTTACTACAATATCAATTGCCACTTCCTATTTGTAAAATTCTCGAAAGTGTGTGTGTGTGTCACAGAAAGAGTTTAGAACACTATCCCACTACCTTAGCAGATGCAAATTTTTCCTGGCGATGACAATTCATGTTTTTGTAGGGATGTCCGGCGTGTCTTAACATATTGTTTTCATTCACCTTCCATTGCTCAATACTTATCTATTTCTGGTCTTCATTTCGGTGCTGAACAGCAGACAGCAATGCAAGTAACCGGCCGGCGTGTGCCATCTTGCTGGGGTGTTGGATCCGGAGAGTCTGGATCAGTTTTGGTCGGAAGCCCATCTTTCGAATGCAAAATATCGTCTTTCATAAAGGTTTTGAGCTGAACATATTGAGCCCAGTCTTGAGTCGCATAGACCAACTCTTCCCTATAATATAAATTTCAGGATTTTTTTCTGTTAGATCTCTTTTTGGAGCAACTACTCAGTTACGTTCCCACAGAATAGTTTACGAAGTAGGTATTTTCCAAAGTAGAAAGAAAAACAATTGTATGTTTTCGCGAATGCAGTAAAAAATAATCATGTTTTTCACAAAATTCTGCAGTTGGCTAAATTTTAATTTATTTATTTACCTTCAAAATCTTTTCAATTAACACTTACTTTTAATTACTTTCCATACAACCACCAAATGAGCGAAATAACTAGAAGCTTTAAGTAATTGCGTAAGAACTTGTTACATGTGAAATTATTCTTTAAAAATTAAACTCTGTTTCTCTTCTTAATGAAAGAGTTTGATTGGCCTGCAGTTTGCTCATTGACCCACTCATGTATTCTTTGATGCACTCTTGTCTAATGTTAACACGTGTGGAAAACAAATGTTTCTTAAGCAGCGCAGTTGTCAAATGTTTAATATATTTAACTATTATTTACTTCCATTTGGATTACGATTATGGGACACCTTGTATTTTTATTACTCCGCCTCGCAAAGGTAATTTACTCGCTGCTTTGGTTCGGGGCAACATTGCCGTTGCCTCTTTAGCGTCGTGGACTGAGAGGTTCAAGAATTGGAGTCCGACAGCGGCGGAACCACTGTCTGGAGGATAATCCTAGTGGTCAGCTACTCTTGCCGGTAAATTTCCATGGCTTCTCTAATCAATAGCATGGGAATGTCTGCACAGCACCTTAACCAACGAACTATGGACTGTGTGCGATCTTCCCATTTTCATCCTTGCTTTCTCTTCTCCCTTCACACACACACATACAACCACGCAAGTCGGGGGACTAGTCGAGAGTTTGGGTCTTGTCGTGAATGAGTAGGAGTCACGCTGGAGGGGGATAGCAGGGAGGGAACTCCTAAACAGACTGGTAGGTTGACGCCGAATCTCGTGTTCCATTGGAGGAAGAACATCGCCACATCTCGGGATAGGACATGACTAGATCTCGGAATAGGACCCGCAGACGATGAAATTCAGCACCGTCCTGTTCTCACCCCTTACACACACGTACATTTACTTGTACTACACTATCACACATGCCAGAAGACCGGACGGGAGCTTATAGGTTCGATGCAGCAGGACCGATTAGGCAGGTTAGGCAGACGATTAGGCAGCTCGATTAACGCAAGTGCAACAACACTCACAGGTTGTCACGTGCTTTGTTGATCACTAGTTGTTGCGCGTCCTCGCAGAAACTGTCCTGCCCATCTCGCGACTGTCCGGTATGGAACGGCACTATTCCCAACAGCTTCCTCTGTATTTGTACCGAGAAGTTTTGTTGACAGTCACAAAACAAGGACATACTTTAGGGGGCTTCCCCCAAGTGAACTGCCAACACCAGGCGAATGAGAGAACAGTACCTTAACAAACGGGCCATGGACCGCGCGCGAACTTTTCTTCCTCTTCCTTAGCTATCCTCATCCCTTATTTACACACACGTTTACACACTTGTCGCACACTACCACACTTGTCGGGAGACCGGTGGAGCTTGCCCCGGCTGAGGCGGTGCTCCGTTGGTGAGAGATTCCTGGTTGGGGAAAACCCGCTATCTGACGGTAGGTCGGCGCCAGATCTCTCCCTTCAGCGGGGAAGACCACAGCAACTTCCCGAGGAAAACATGCACTGCACTTACGGGACTAATGACCTTAGCATTGATTCACCGGGAATAAATAACAATCAATCAATACACAATTAAAATCGACATACGAGTTTAAGAGCAAAGTAAAATCTTTCATTACTTAATTGACATTTTTCGCAGGATTATAGAGAACCAATATCAAAACACAACAATATTTTTTTAAACTAATTCGCATTTATTTCCAATACACAATCAACTACGTTGCTGCGTATTGACTGTGTATTTGAAATAAATGACAAATATTTTTTGAAATTATTGTTGTGTTTTAGTATTGGCTGTCTATACTCTTACTGAACATGTAAATTGCATAATAATTGAAATAACAGTCATTAGGTCATTTTTATACCTAAAATCTTGTATGCTGAAAACCTTAATCTACACAATTAGAAGCTACTGGCCATCAAAAGGAAAATACTATTTATTTTAACAATGATAATAATGCATTAGTGAACATTTGCTCTTTATAATTCTAAAAGACTAAATATGTCTGCAACAAATACTGTACTTTATGTCCTAAGTCATGTCCTAATATTTCTCGTTCTGTTTCTCTTGACCCATTGATCAAAAGCTGACCAGGCAAAGACACGTTTTGCCTGGATAAAATGTAGCTTCATCTTAGCATGTTTTGTTTACCTCTTTATTTTGTTAGCAATGTTATAAAATCAAATGTGTAGTTCTCTTACCGTTGTAAGTTTTCTTTCACTTGGAAGCGAAACTTTCTAGTTTTTAAATTCCGACTTGTATTCAAAGTTGGAAAGAGCACAGACGTTGAAGCAGGGCAGAATTTTCAAAAGTGTATGTAATTTTTTTAACTGTACCACGTATGACAGTTGAGATATAATACCGACTTACACAATATTATGCAGCCAACTAGCTCTGTCTCAGAAAAAGTTCGAAATAGACACCTGATCATATAAATATATTAAAAAAACGATACTGTGACCTTCCAAATTAATGACGTTTCTTTCTAAGAAGTCCTATGCACAATGTCGCAGAATAAATTTTACAAACGTCTATGGTGGGGCCGAAGATGATCACTTTTGCCGATTAATATGTGCTAAGAAATTTCACATAACAAAGTTACATATTTAACATTTTCCCTGACTATTAGGCAAAGCATCCTTCGCTAATGTCTTGCACTTACGCGAAAACTAACTGCGTGAAAATATAGTAGCCAAAAACAATTATCAACTGCCTATCAATCAGGCGCAAATGACACAGGTAAAACATTGTTATATGAAAATCCCCACATTATGATCGTTGGGGAAAAGTAGTCGTTATACACCCCCTTCTTACCTAGAAGTTTGTAACATTTACCCTGAGAGAGCCTGTACTATTACTATTAGTATCGCTTCTTAAAATCCGGAAACTACAAGCCCGCCCCTCGGAGCGTCGTCCCCAGAAGATCGCTGCGAGAGCACACGCGAACGAGCACTGCGTAGAATGCACCGCGTCCTTTCCGTCCTCCGCGACCTCCGCATCCGTCAACGGAAATGGACGCAAACAGCGCTCTCTATACCTCTCCCAAATATCCCCGTAACGAGGTTGACGCGCAGGGGTCGAATGCTGGTAAAAAAGCTTCTCGCTGCAACAACTTTAAGCGGGACGCTTTCATAAAAGGATGACACGATCAAATATTTTTATTGACTTCAGATATATTTATGTTACATTCAATCTTTTGCTATTTGTTACTTTTTTATATTTTGTGGTTAATTTTAAAATTTAAACAAATATTATTTTAAATAGTAATGGACAACAACAATAATACAAATAAGTGGAACCGTTTGTTTGTTTGTTTGTTTGTTTATTTTATGTCGCATCAACTATAAGGTTATTAGCGACATCTACACAATAACATTATCTTTGCTCATGGTGTATTATGACACGGGAGAGAACATATTACAATATTAATAAGTTTATACATTTTTTATATATCACTGTACAAGTTTATGCCCTTCAAAATCTCGAGAAACCGACTGAATTATTCTTTGTCATTTAGTACTTGTGCCATGTCGTTATTGACACCAGGAAGTTGCTACTCTTATTTATTTATTTAGTCAAAAAATTGTAAAAATTGTATGTGACATAGGGGTGAGAATATTATCTGCGCATGATTTCTTATGTTCCAGAATCCTTCCCGTCATTTAACTAGAAATAGTTGAAAGATGAGTAAAAGTTTAACATAAATAAATAAAAATAAATTTAAAAAATAAATTTTAAAGTCGCAAGGTTAGCAATATTTGAAAAATTGTCATTTTCGTTTCTGAGTCATAGAAAACTTATTTGCATCTGTACACGAATTGCAAGTATGATTTTTCTGCATTGCTACTAAAATAGCAACTCGCCCTTACCTCTACTCTTACTATTACAAGCAAAAGGAGTGTTCAACTAAACGTGCGCATAGTGAAGCAACATTTACGTCCAGTAGCAAAACAAGGGGCCATCTCAGCATTTGCTCAATGGATCAGGGAAACTAGACAAAAACCTGATCGAGATGGGGGTCATTGGCTCTTCGAGCCATCTGTGTATACTTTGTTGTAGTTCTGATATTTGGAAATGTCTTCTCCAATTTTGGCTCTTATCTCTTGATTGTGAGTTTTTGACATTTTAACATTGTTTATTAGCTCCTCAGTTTTAATGTCTTGCATAGTCCCTGGTGCATAGTCAGTGATACTGATAGGTTTAAGCGGTGGAATAGTTTCTGATATTGTGCTTAGTATTTGTACGGGGTTGCAATTGGTTGTTTCTTTTTGAAGCGTAGTTTCTTCCTGTGTCTGTATGCAAGCTGGTAAATTTGGTTAATACGGTTGCCACAGTTTGCAGTAGCTTTGATTACATACCCTACGACTAGATTTCTTCTTCTGTTATCTAGGGGTGGTGAATTTGCTTCCTGTAATATGCTTATCACCGGACTTGTTCTGTATGCTCCGCATATAATTCTGGCGTTATTGATAGGATGAAGTATTCTTTTAATATTCTTATTTGTAGCATCGTAGAATATGCTGCCTTAGCCCATTTTAGCTCTGATCACTGCCTGGTATGTTCTTCTAAGCACTGTATAATCGGCCCCCACGATGAGTGGCTTATGATTTTCATCAGATTTAGCCTTTTGGTGCAGGGTTTTAGTGTATCCAGAATAGCCTTTCAAGTGTCAGACCTAAGACTTTTAAGGTTTTACATTGTTTTATCTTAGGATCACCCAGGTTCAGGGATGGGGTATTCTCAGTGGATCGTTTCCTGGAGAAAATGATGAATGTGGATTTCGTCTTGGAGAATTTTAGGTCAACATCAGTGGAGGATGCGAGGATGGTGTCTAAGATATTTTGCGCTATAACTGCTACAGAAGACAGATGTATACCAGTGATGCAAATATTACAGTCATCCGCGTACATACTGACTAGCGCAGGTGGTTTGATTTTGGTCTCAATTTCGTTTATTATCAACAGTAACAAGGTCACACTAAGAACAGAGCCCTGCGGTACTCCATTTTTTTAGTATATCTCTCTGTTATGGATCCTCTTTCTCTGACATTGATTTACCATTCTTTAATAAAGTTAAGAACAAACTTAGTTATGTTGCCTTTAATTCCATGATTCGTAATTATGTCCATGATACGTCGGCGTCAGACCATCTCATATGTCTTTTCTATGTCGAGGCTTAGTACCACTGTGAACATATTATTGGCGAATCCATTGTAGATGCTGTTTTGATTATTGCAATGCTGTCTAAGGCGGATCTGCTCTTGCGATAACCACTTTCGGTGATATCAGCTGATGTTTCTCTAGGTACCATTTAAGTCTAATAATTATCTTCTCAAGTAATTTACACAAGCAACAAATTTTCATCTGCATGTTTGAAGATCTTTGCTTGTTTTCATCGTTGTCGTACGGTTGTATAGAACAATTTGAGTAGACTGGGTCATTCAGTTTCTTCATAATTCTGGTAAATCTTAATTTTATTCCTCTGTCAGACAGTGACAGGTATATTTCTTTTAGCATTTCTACTAGCCTCCCTGTCTCGTTGGTGTAACTGAGAGATATTTGAAGGGGTTACTTGAGCCATAAGTGTTTTCCACAAGTCTTTTAGTTGCTCGTACGTAAGTACAATGTTGGATCCTTCTATCCTTTCTTTTACTAGGGCTAGTTGCGTCACTATGCTTGTCTTATTACTGCCGCTACTAATGGTGTTCTCTCTGGATACCTTCATTTTCTTTTTCTTAGTTTGATTTACTGCACCGTTAATTTTTCCTTGGGGACGGTTGAATTGCCCTTCCTAAAGTTTACTTGAATTGTTGCTGGGAGTGCTTGTAATCTGTGATAACGCCCTCTTAACAGGCTTGCCTTGGTCAAGTGGGGGAAATTCGTGGAAGCTAGGAACCTTGTCTCTTTGTTCGTTGTCAGGGGCTACATTGTTGTCAATAATTTCTTACAATTGATTGGAATTAATATCTGCTAAATTTTTGCAATTTTTCGCAATGTGTCCTTCTTTCTTGCAGTGAAAGCATTTAATACGCGAGATATGTAAATCCAGTTTCTTTCTCCTTTGTATGTGATCAATATGGCTTCGGATATCTTACTTAATGAGTCTTCCGGTACGAACACCTTTCTATGGAAGCTTGAAATAAGAGTGAACTGCTCTTTACTAAAATCGGCTCTGAGAAACGACACTTGAGAACCGCGTATCTTTTTTAGTTTGTCTAGTTCGTCTTCAATTACTGCGTTAGTAATCATATGATAAACATTTGAAATTACAATATGCTTCTGTCTACTTACAAGAGTCCCAATATTTTGGTAGGAGCCCTCAATATTAATAGTTTTGTTCTTCTCAGTTAATTCGTCTACTAACTCCTTACTACTCAAAAATACACACATCCTCTTATTTGAAATTTTAGATGCATACGTGATGTGACTAGGCGGAACAATCGTTGCTAAAGCTTCTACGTACCTTTCAATAGGTGTGCTGTGGTCTTTGCCTTCAATTATAATACCTTGTTCCTTCTCCGGGTACATGGCATTGAGAACTACTCTATTGTAACTTGGGCGGCCGGTCGGGTTTCCTTCAACGGGCTGGCTCCTGTAGTCAGAGGCCTGCCCTCGGATAGCCGCTTCGGTATCAGCCATTTATTTCCTGTTTCCCATTCACAATGAGAAACTGGTATGTCGTAATCAGAACAGTTGTATATGCTGCAGTAGACTGTTTACTTTCACTGTCACTTAAACTTCTTGAGTTCGATGAAAACACGCAAACTACTCACAGACCGCGGAGCTATACTGAGCGGAGCACACGATGTTGCCTCGACCACTGCTGCCGAGCGAATGTAAGTGGAACAGTAATATGTGTTCATTCCCCACATCACCTATGTTCTTATATAAAGTAATATATTCAGTTATTTAAGAAATTTTTTATACTTTCTAGCCTTAATACGTCCTTACGTAATAAAGAGAGGTAACTAGTACCTTACTTTAACACGTTACGTAGTACGAATCCACGTTTTATAATTAATCCCCCTTGAAACCTAAAAATTAATTGACAGTAAAATTTGTGACTGTCGGTCCATAAACCAGCGCAAAACCATTCAGTTCAGGTTTTCTCCCAAATTGATATATTTCGTGAAGCTTGACTAACTAGAGCCCTGTGAGTTTGAAACGGATATTTTGATTTTTGGAAACGTTTTCTCAATTATCTCATTAAAGACTTCAAAACTTTTTTTCCTCGGGTGAAGTAAATATATTTAAAAATGATGCTGGTTTTCTTTTCGTTGAAATCTCTGAATTTTCGAAAATTCCAAAAGTTTAATTATTTTCGGCGTGATCCCACAACTACAATATTGAAGATAATTTTTTTCTTAACAAATTCTGTTGTTGGAAGACTGTTTTTTAAATAAGGCCAAGTGTAATTCTTGGAAAATATCAGTCGATTTGCGTAATTTTGCATCAAATATAGAGATTTTTAAACAATTATTTTTGCAAAACCTACCACAAATTCTTAATTTTCTCCTCGGATATAGCAAAGGATCTTAAAGAAATTGAGAGACTTTTGGCAAACTTCCTAATTTTTTGAAAATTGCAAAAAAAACATTGTAAAATTTCTTGTTCATTTTTTTAGGTGAAGTCTGTTCTAAAAATTATTTTTACTAGTGGTGCTATAGAATGGTACGGACTTTCCCGTATTACTTTTCGATTTCCTTTCGTTACTCCTAGCTACAAGAACTTGCCAGATACTTTTGCCAGCTGCCATCAATAGACCTTTTTTTAGAAAATTGTGCTTCTGCGCTGCTGTAAATTGGATATTTGAAGCTCTTTTTTACAAAAAATGTTTGAGTTTTCGAAAAGAAAAGTTTTCTTCACTATAGGTCATTTGAAGCACTCACAAATACAATAGTGTTTACAAATACAATAGTGCTGGAAATTTGCGTATTAACGGCGTGAGAGATCTTTCAAAACTACATTTGTTCAATTTTTGAAAGAACTAAAAAGTACTCGGAAATAAAGTTTACGTTGTATTAAAAAGTGGAATTAGTACTATCCTTTCAAAAGTTTGAAGAAGAAAATTTTAGCAGTTTTCGAGAAAATAGCGTTTGAACGTTTCTGAAAACGCGGAATTTTCAGCTAATTTTCGCAGAAAACTGTTGAGTTTTTGGAAATTTTAAATGAAATTATTTAAAGCACATGTACTAATAAATATAGTAATGTAAACAAATTGCCGCTAAAATAAATATTAACAACATGAGAGACAAGTGAAAAAATTTTTGTAATTTTTGAAAAAACAAAAAATAAAGCAATTTTTCGTTCTTGTCATCTTATAGAGTGCATTTAGCACTATCTCCCCCCCAAAAAT
Source organism: Gryllus bimaculatus (assembly GCA_017312745.1). Taxonomy (NCBI): domain Eukaryota; kingdom Metazoa; phylum Arthropoda; class Insecta; order Orthoptera; family Gryllidae; genus Gryllus; species Gryllus bimaculatus. The sequence continues at coordinate 13,967,726 of BOPP01000004.1, read as the reverse complement.
TAAAAAATGGAGCCGTTGTTGAGAAAATCTTGTTTTTGTATTTTTTTAAAGTGCAAATATTGCTCGCATTACTGTTTGAACAATACTAAAATTTTCAAAAAATGTACATGACCTCAATGAAAAACTCACTATGGAGAACAAATTTCATTTGAAAGAAAAATCTCTATCTTCAATTTTGTAGTCCAAATACAAAAAATGTCAATATTTTATGTTAACTGTGAAAATTAGACCTATGGCACTCTCATTGTTTAATTATTGTATTTTACTCTATTTTTACAAGAAATTTAAAAGAAAAATTTACATGTACATTTGTCATGTACATTTTTGAAACTTTTAGTAGTTTTCGTGCAATATTGCGTGCAATATGTTTAATTTTAAAAAATTGCTTAAACAAGATTTTCTCAAAAACCGCTTCTATTTTTTCTTTAAGCTTTTGGTAAGGATAGTTCAAAAAAATGACATAAAATGACATGACACGACACTCTAAAAGATGACATAAATACCATAATGCTTTATTCTTTGTATTTTTCAAAATGTACAAAAATGTAATTTTTTAACTTGTGTCTCACGTCCTTAATATTTACATTGGCGGCAACTTGTTCTCATTATTGTATTTGTGAGTGTATGTGCTTGCAACAATGGTATCTAGAGTTCCTCAACAACTCAAGAGTTTTCGGTTAAAATTAGCTCAAAATTTCGCATTTTCAGAAACGCTCAAACGCCATTTTCTCAAAAACGGCTCCAATTTTTTCTTCAAACTTTTCCAACAGGTAGTGCTAATTGTACTATTTAATAAGACATAAATTTTATTTTTCTGTATTCTTTTGTTTGTTTTTTCAAAAATTACACAAAAGTATGTTTTTGAAATATCTCTCACGCCGTTAATATGCACATTTCCAGTGATGTGTAAACACTATTGCATTTGTGAGTTAAAATTCCTCAAATGACTTTAAATGAAGTTGTTCGAAAATAAAAAAAAATCTATGAAAAAGAGCTTTAAATTTCTTGTTTAGAGTAACACTTAAACGCCATAATCTTAAAAAAGCTAAAAAAATTTGAATGTTTCAATGTCAACGAGTTTCTATTTTTTTTAATACCCTTAAAGTAATATTTTAGTTCTACTATTAGGAAACCGAGAAATTGAGAAAATGTACAAAAAATGTGCTTTAGCGGCTATACATGACAGCTGGCAAGATGGGACAAGATCGTAAATCCAGTCCACAGCAAGGAAATTTGAAAACTTTACTACGAGAAAGTCCGTGCCTTACTGTAGCGCCACTAGTTTAATTTTCCATATAATAATTTTTCCAGCCTAATGTTTGGCATTGCAAATATCATAAACAATAGAGTATAACTCTTGACAAGACCGAAATTGCCGCACAAGCGAGGGTGGAGGGGCAGAAGCTTTAAAACTGCTTCCATGGTAATGATGGTGGGAGCCCCAGGCAGTCTTTTGAACTACAGGAAAAACAATCGGAAAATCGTGCCAAAACAGCATTGCAAGATGTCAACTACCTCTGACAGTACAACGACCTTGATGTGTCATTGAGCGAAGAGAGATACTACATCTACTACGTGTATTTGGCGAGAAACGTAAATGGTTCCCGAACACAAAGCCTGCAATTTGAGTTTGACAAATTCAATTGTGATTTCTGCGAACACACGGCCAGCCACTAATTAACTCCCCATTGTGTGTACATGCAAGGCTTCCTGCGATCGTTAGCGCTGGTTGGTAATTCCAAGAGAAGGCTGCAAGCAGACAGCCTCTTTGTAAAAGATGGCGGAAACGCCATCAATGACGCTGCACCTACCCTACCAAAGACGGGTATAAAAAGTCAACATCATCTCAGCCTTGCGACTACGAGGTGCTGCTCTAATATGGCAAAGTGAATGAATCTTAGCCGGTCAGTGATTCTCTGCCTACACGACTATAATATCCGCGTATCTCATGCACCTGGCCATAAATCGGAAGGATAAACCATCTAGTTGCGTTTCAAACCTCATGTTGCGTTCGAAGGATGTCAGTTATTCAAAATATGTGTTTAATGCTTCTTTCTGCCAGTATCAAGACATTCTTGTTTTGAATAAATGCTTGTCCAAACTGAAACTTGGACATTCTTGCTTATGATTTCTTCAAAGAACCAAAGAACTATTGGATCCCACAAACTCTCTGCGCAGTATTCGCGTTTGTTGGCGAGCAGGCACGTAAGCAGCTACGCGACCACTTTGAGGATTTGAAGTTCTGAATGTGACATTTTTATCCTTCGCATTACATTCTGAAAGTTCTCTTCCTTGTATGTCTTGCAATTTTCACATAACGTAGAGTAATAATAAAGCATGAATATATCTAATGATAATTCTAACTATGCAAAATAAAGTGACGGTACTTATTATTCATAATTATAGCCTCTTCATGTAATATCTGCATTACTACTGTTCAAACTGAATCACAACTATGGAGCATTCTATGCCGTTCAGAAAAAAATGTACACGAGATGCTGTTCAAAATGTTTCATTTACCGTCCTTCAAATCATATTGACGCATAAACCCAGGAAGGAATATTGCTCGGTATTGACTTCCTTGGCTTAGTTACTAGAGTCTGTCCATAAATTACTTAACACAAATTTGAGTATCCCCTTTCCTCCGTGCAACACACATGTAACAAGCGCTTGAACCCCCTAAATAATTATATAACGCTTGCGACAACACCCCTATTTGAAATCAATAGAAATAAATTATATACTAACTGTAAAACAATTTGTTTTAATTTCATTTCTGCTGTGTATTAAAATGTAGTATGATTAATGATTAAAGTAAAGTGAATAATTTGGGAATGTTGACAGTACCTGAAAATAATATTGGGACAATTTTTGGAATGAAAGTAGGTCGCATTAGCAAGAAAATTTCTGACTAGTCGTGAATAAGTCGTCGTGTACGAGGTATAAGCGAGTGCCTGTGCCTAATTAATTGGGTTTTAGAATATACTGTATTTGGTTTTGAATAATTATTTCGTAATCTAACAGATTATATGAAAATAGCATATAGGAAAAATATTTCCATTTATTGTAACAATTCATATAGCATAAAATTTCATGTATTTGTTTTCTAAACCTTAAATTGTTAATATGTAAATGGTTTAGTATCAGATTGACTAAAACGGATTATTTCGTCAAATGTTGAAAAATGGTAAAAAATAATTATCAGTGTTATGTAACACTAAACGAACACTCCCTACCCTTATCTCACGTGGTTCTAATGCTACCTCAAATCTCCTCCCCTTTCTAGTGTTATGTACTTTATGAACGATATCTAACCAAGGTAATTTAACATGATACAAAGAAACTATTACTCCCATTTCTCTTGATTCATAGCGTAAATCAGTGATATCAGATGTTTTGAATGGCAATGTTTGAGAATTTTTCTCATATATTTATATTTTTAGACTATTTGAAAAATCGTTAACAAACCTATCAGAATATTCTTCAAAAGGAACTTATTCATGATAATCTCTTTTATATGACTTTTCCCATTTAAATCTTAGTTTTGGGTTAGTTTTCACGTGAAAGTAAACCAAACATGCATCATAATCGGAAAAACAGATTTTTAAAATCGCGCCCTCCCGCAAGGGACTGTCTCAGACTCGATTACTCGCGCAGTGGCCCGTAATATTGGACTACTAACGAGCGTGTCAAATTTTCATTCGAGCATTGCTGAAAAACGATTACCGTTTGGGTTCCACGTTCACAAAATGATCACTATCGGATTCAGCACGAAATTAAAAATAACCAACATTTCCTCCCCTCTTTGGAAATACTGTTTGTAAACATACCGCGTAAAAGCTCCAGCGCCAAGAAAAAATGAAAAAAGGTATTGTATAATAATTTACACCGCATATTTCTTTTCAACTCTTATATAATAATTGTATAATGAATAATACCAAATGCCAAACACACCCTGCACTTTGTTGCTGCTAAGTAGTTAATTTTCATTTGTCCTGTTATTATTTATCTTTAATCGTTGTCAGTTAATTACGTTCTGTTTTTGTCAAATCAGTACAACGGGAAATTGCAAACCCTATGGTAGGTATACTTTTGAAATCGAATATTATATTGGAGATATTTCTTTTAGAAATAGTGACCATTTATCGCAGACATTGTCTCCAGTTATCAGAAATATTTTTAATAAATAATTTTAAAAGTGCCAAATTGTGGTATATTTTGGTAGAGGATCGACATGTTTTGCGTCTTCGTTGACGCAACGTGTCTCTGAACCCTTGTTGGGTGTTGAGTACATGCCTTGGAGTAATCCTCCGTTTTGGAGTATTATCTTCGCAAGACGCGTCACGTCGCAGTCAGTTTGTGCCTTTTATCCCTTCTACCAGGGGCTCGGCGTCGTTAGATCTCGAGGTTCCTAGACGGTCACCCAACCAGGAACCCGCGAAGTCTCGAATGCGCTTAACCATTAAAAAATTGGAGTAAATACAATTGACAGAAGCTCACTCTGGGAATTCTTTCGCAAATGGAGACTGACACCAAACCCAAAGAAGACTGAATGATTAATCGTTAATTTGTGCAATAGAATGGGTGTGACTGCTAAAAGTCACACTGGAAACAATATTTTGATGACGCTATTAGGCTCAACATAGGGACCATCAACTTCAGTGCTTCGTTCCTCAGCCTTGAGGCTTGGGTCTAATCCAGATAATATGGAGCAAGGGGAATGATTGAACTGTCTACTTATTTGCTAATGAATTAATTAATATTATGCGCATTATCACTGGCTGTATTAAGTCTTGAATCACATCCCTCCCCCGAACCCAAGAAGTGAATACATGAAAAATTTCATGTAATCGAAATTATTCTTCCTATCGAAACTATATTCCAGCTCTGTCGTTCAAGAGATTGAAATCCAGTAAACGGACTACTCAATCTGCTACACGTTTATGTACGAGTAATTTTCTCATCAAACAGAATGGGAAAGGTATTGAAACAATACATTTTAGAAAGTCAACACATTATATCAATACCAGCCAAACGCATCCTGGTTTAGGCATGCCTCCTCAAATATGGAAGACGACCGTCCATTCCTATTCTCAATGGACATGTAAGATGAGCGGCCTACATCTGCAAGCGGCTAGCGATGTTTCCCCCAACCAGATATCTCCCACCAGCGGGCATCGCTCCCAGCCGGGACCAACACTGATCTCCCGCCAGGTCTCCCGCCATCTGTGAGAGGTAGTTCATGTAATTGTAAGAGTGTGTAAGTAAGGGGTGAGGAAAGCGCAAGGAAGACGAAGGAAATATCTCGCGCGGTTTGTGGCCCGTTTGTTGGAGTACTGTTTCGGAATTCACCTGGTATTGATAAAAGAAACCACGGTAAACTACCGATCGGAGCAGCTGTCCGCTATAATTCTCCTCCAGACAGCGATTGTTCTCGACCCAGCTATCTAGCTAGTGTTGAAAATCCTACCGCTGCCGTGTCTGAAAATAGTTTTATTTTATATTCTTAAAAATTGGACTATACAGAAGTTTTGAAAATAAATCTAATAATTTATAATAACAGTCAATACATGCTAACACTTTCGGGCTATTCGATGATATTTATCAACCTTACACTGCCATTTACTTTATCTATGTGCCAATACACATTATAAACTTTTGAAAAGTTTTGAGCCTTGACAAAACTGTCAAAGTTGTATCCATCCCTGTCGTGATTAGAAAGAAGAAAATACAAGGAAATCGATAACTAAAGTTATGAAGAAACTACAATTACTAGTGCATTGTGTCATTGTGCTCATGAAAGAAAAGAACAATAACTGCAATGTAACAGCATCACCCTCCCACAATGCGGAACGAGAACACCAGCTCTCGTGTCGTACTGCTTTCAACCCTTGTTTGCTTCGTCAAACGCAGGTGAGTTAAAGGTGCCTTTACAAAAGCAGCTTTTCTCGGAGACTGTCACAATACCATTGTCTGAACTAAATTGGACGATAACTTGCACGTGCCTTTCTGTAGACATTCCGTACCCCCGGAACTAGTTTATTGTGTTTTATTGATTTCCTCCTACCAGGGGGAGATGGAAAATACTCCTTACTTCCCCAACGTCTGAATTTACGTCTACCCTCCTCCAATTTAACTAATGCAAACACTCTTCTTAAATAATTAGAAAGATTCATGATTTCATAGACAAGAGGCGTTTGTTTGTGGCACAAAGTGAGATCTAATAGCATCGCACGGTATAATTAAAGCGCCGCGCACTGGTAATAACCACGAAATAAAACGCATACACTAACAAAAACAATTAGAACAATACAATACACAAACGTCACACTTGTTTCAAAATATTTATTCGTGTTGTGTAACAGCATAATACGTTGTAATAACCAGATTACACAGAATATTGTGGACTTTGCCGTATGTACTCAGTTTCAAAAGACGATTTCTACGGAAATGCTAATAAAATGGATATAACTTTATTATCGCTATAGTGTCAAGAGAGATATTAATAGTGGATGTGAAGAGAAAGAGATGAGAAAATGGGTAATCGATTAAACAAATTGATGGTTTCGAAATTATTGGCATAATCCTCCGCTGAGCTGTATTCGTCATAAATTACAGAGTATTGATAATGTCAAAAGCTCATTACGATGCAACTGTATGCAGAACACCGTGAATAACTACAGTAGCGTCTCGGTTGTGTTATTACGCTAGTAAAAGACCAATTTACGCTGAACAGCTGCTTCATGTATCCCGCAGCAGAATTTATAACAAATGAAATATCCACGCAAACTCCGATGTAGTGAATTGTAGTTAATAACTTAATTTGAATATATTATTTCCTTAACACATTTCAAAATAAAACAATGGTCCAAAGATCCAAAACAAGAAGAATCAAACAGCTTAATGTGAAAGATAAATGACACCAAAAAACACAATTTTGTGCAACTCCTGTTATGACACCATCACATCAATACTTACTTTAAATAAAGCATGTTTGATGGTAAACTAGTGTCTTTATAACAAACATATTAATGCTGAATTTTATCATAAATGCAGTAAGACAAATGCAACGTATGAAGAACGAAATATTAGAAAAGTAGAGCAGAATAATGACCACAACATCAATTAAAATATACGCGCTGCTTAGATTAGCTGGTTACCGCTATTTGTAATCACAGTAAATATTACCATTCAGCTAATATTAACATTCTTACGATATCCTTTCTGGACTGATATCAAAATAGTACGAAAATAATGTTTATTGCGATCACAATATTTTTTATTATATCATTTTTTTAACCACATTTTAATTATTTACTGTTTTGAGTTCTCCTGTGTCGTGACTCGCGAAAGACCAATCAAATCTTACTGGCTGTTTGCGTGAAGAAACCTTATGTTCTAGACCAGTGAATGCAACAGAGTAATTTCGGAAATGCATGGCTGAATATGAAACAAATGTCTGCATCTGCTAGACTGAGAGAAGGTGACCTAATCTTTAAACTAGTGGTGCTACAGCATTACATACTTTCTCGTATTATTTCTACCTTATGCGGTTATTGAAAATTCAAAAATTTCAACAAAAAATAGACCTGCCTCATTTTTATCCTCCTTTACTGTATATCAGGAAATTTGGAGCCGTTTTGAATTTCTTTTTTATAAATTGCATTAAATTCAAGCAGAAATTGCGCAAAAACTTATCAGTTTTCAAAACTATTATACGATTTTTTTAAGATATGATTTTTAAAACATAATTCATTTAAGACAAAATTTCTCTTTTCAATTTTGAATTTTTGTAGTGTTAATTTTTTTGCAATCGTCGAAAATACAGAGATTCTATAAAATGGAACCTGTACCATTTCCAGCGTCCTTTGCTATACCCGAAGAAAAAATTACTAACAATAATTTCAAAACTTCTTCAAAATTAGCTCCAATTTTTTTAAACTTTGTCGTCGAATAGCGTATACAACTCTCAAAAGGATAGCGCAAGTCTTATTTACTTTGAATTCCTGATTTGTCAAAAATTTCAAAAGTCCAAACTTTATTCGGCGACTTCCTGCAATTACAATGTTGAAGGTAGAGATTTTTTTCCTAAATGAAAACTTGTCTTTAAAGACAGATCTTCAAATACTGTTACGTTCACAAATTTTCAAAAATATAACTAGTTTTGGCGTAATTTTGCGTGAAATATACGCAATTTTTAAAATGGTTAAACCAATTATTTTCTCAAATACGGTTCCATTTTGTTTCTTTGAATTTTACGAAATGATATAGTTTTCAATTTCAAAACAATTCATTCAAAACAAACAATAAGTTCTTGGTGTCACCCACCGCTGAGCGTCGTAGACGCCCCAGCAACTGAACGGGTAGACCACTGCGTCCCCCCCCCCCACCCACACACACACACTCCTCTTCGAGGGGGCCCTGGGCGATCTGCCACCACGAGCGTGAACGCAAGCCCCCAATTGCCTTCCCCCTCCGAACCCGCTACGCCGTACAAGGCACCGCCTCCTACCGTCCGCGCGGCCGCGCCGTCGCCGCCGCCGCCGCCGCCCACGCCGCCTTGCGGGCGTTCCCACCGCAGCGACCACCACAGAGATCCCGTTAAACGCCCGTCACACCTCAATCACACCCGCGCCATTCCCTCTAAGCCCGCCACCCTCTCCGGAGCGGTGCGCCCCGACGGCGCCGGGTTAAGGACAAAATCCACACGCGGAGAGCGCACTTCTGTCTACATTAATGCGCCTTGATATCTCTGTCACGTCCGCTGACGTCTGTGGCAGCGTGCGAAACCTTGCGTCAATACGGTTTGCAGTGGCTGGCCCGGGCCGGTGGCTTCCCGGCTCCCCACCGCACGCGAGCGTTGCCACGCTCCCCATGCTCCCCCTCCCTCTACCTCCTCCTGCTCCTCCCTCGCGGTGCCATCCGCCACCATCCCTTGCTTCCGAGCGAACGCTCGCTCGCTCCCACACCTCCGCACCGACTCCTGCATACTACAGGCTTCCCCGTTACCTACACTGGTATTCACTTCACTTCTTGTCCCTCTGTCTCCCTTTCTTCATCCGTCCTTCTTTAATTTTAATCTCTCCTGAGGCTTTACCATTCTTTCTTCAATATCACTTCCCTTCACCAGTTCTTTTGACTTGTAATAAGAGCTCTCTTAAATGCTCATTTATGTTTTCTGCTTGTTATGATAGTAACAGCTTTCTCGTCGACTCATGTAAGTTGCAATTGCGTATCTACTACTTCGCCTTCCAACACTCACCAAACTCCTCGTTCCTCCTCACAGTTTAAGTACTTGTCTTTTTCATCGTCCGTCCTTTCAATATTCTGTTTCAATGGATCTATGTGATGGTAACGGAAATAATCTCCACAAAAGTTATTATGGATTACCACATATTATGGATTACCACCAGATATCTGCTACCCCCACGGAATTTGTTCTGTGTGTGTTCATAGTTTCAAAAGCACTCACCTCCACTTATTATTTACTGGCGTTTACTTACTCCTTGTAACTGCAAGGTCGTTGTCCATCTCTACCTTTTCGCAAATACCTACTACCGAATAGCAGTGTTCAAATTCTGATCACTCCCCGTTGAATGTACGGTGAACAAAGTCAGTGCGCGGTGGTGTCGAGATTCTCCCGTTGGGCCTGGCCTCTTATTCCTCCATAACTCAATTACTATTTCATCGTCTTCATCGTAATTATCTTCTATCTACCCGCTCATCCTTTTTTTCATACTGACCACTCACGGTCAGATACTGAAATCATTCCACTCGCTTCCCCTCGGTCCCTTTCACTTCCTCCGCACTCGCTGTCCCTCTCGTTGTCCCTCCCGTTGTCCCTCCCGTTGTCCCTCTCGTTTTCCCCACTCGTTTCCCTCTCGTTTCCCTCTCGTTTTCCCTCTCGTTCTCCCTCTCGTTTTCCCTATCGTTCTCCCTCTCGTTCTCCCTCTCGTTCTCCCTCTCGTTCTCCCTCTCGTTCTCCCTCTCGCTTTCCATCTCGTTCTCCCTCTCTTTTTCCCTGTCGTTCTCCCTCTCGTTCTCCATCTCGATATCCCCTCTTCGTGTGGCCTTCCGTGGCCAGCGCTGGCCCGCGAGGCCGGCACGGCGTGCGAGCGGGCGCGCGCCCGCAGCCTGTGCAAAGTTTGTGTTTATGCTAGTGCAGACGCAGTGGTCGACCAGTGCGAGCGCGCAACCGGTGGCTGCCAAGTGTCCCACGACACGGTTCCCCCGCCGATGCTTGATTTGTTGCGGGCGGGGCGGCGAGTTCGTGGGCGCCCTGCCTCTTACCGCAGGCGGCGTAATCTCACTTTGCCATTTGTTTCGCTCCGTTTATGACTAATTATTTAAAATGCAAATAACCGACACATAGGTTAACGCAAATAATTTGTTTGCGTGCACAATACATTATCTGAAGTTTTAATGAACCGGAATACATGTAAACAAAGCGCGAGGGTCATGAATACAGATTTTACTTGATCAGAAATGACTTCATATGGCTGGCCCGCATCGTGTAAAACGTGGGGCAAACTTTCGTTAGCTGGTAAACCAGTGAACACCGAATGAGGTTGCTTTGCGCTTTTTGCCGCGTTACAGTGCAGAAAAATGATTTAAAAAAGTTCGTTCCCGTACAAATACAGGGCAAACACAAATCCTTTAATCTATTGTTTTTATATTTTCTTGGAAAAGCAGCGGAGTAATGAGTTTTCCGTTACGTCGAGAAACAGTTTTGTTTGAAATGGTGATATCGTATGAAATTAGTCTGTGTAATAAAAGCACGTAGAGCGATTAGAAGTAAACGTGTGTCACTACCTAAGAAAAGCAAGTTAAAATTCCACGTAATCATACATAATCATATAATCCTGCCCTTAACGTATGAGCTTTGTCTTCTGGATGAGCTTTACAACGTACTACCTTCCTTAATGTTCTATCCAAATACTTACTACTGTTTGTGTTTGCGTTCGTTTACACTGAATTTATCTTTTCTTTCGAAATCAAATTCACAGGGTCACATTTTTCAATACCTTACGAAGAATAATTTTGAGTAATTGTTTCAATATGAATTATTCTATTTTTTCAATGTACAGTCATATTAAATCCAATCTATTAAATCCATTTAAAATGGAAAGAAGAATAAAAAATAAGCAACGGTCCAAAGTGTTTGCATTTTAATTACCTTCTCAATGATTTCCATGTATTTTTATAATTCTTCAGGAAGTTAATTATCACGCCACTGTGTTTTTATTTTCCATATTTATTTCAGAGATATAAGGAATAGAAGAGAGATCGGTCCGTAACTGACCTGCTTTTGTATATCATATTTAAAAGCAACGTGTTGTTCTCGATGACACTTCTCTTTGTGATTGCCTGCGATACATTGTTACCTGTAACTTTAGCTATTTGAATCGAAATCTAGTTGGCAAAAAAACGATGCCTGCGGGACACTCGTCTCATTGCTCGTGCAAATCAGGGGTTATCAGGCACACAATATTATACATACAATCGTGGATTCTTTGCTTTAGAATTTAAACGTTCCGACCTATTTGCGCGTTCTCCTTTAAATGATGATAAATTGCAGAGAGCCTGTGTGCCACACGTGGTACATACAGGAGAATTGAAGAATGAATGAACTGAATCATCGTGTGTAGCGTTGTCATTTCAAAAAAATATTCCGAATGAAAATAAGCTCCGACACACCGAGCAAATTTTAAAAATTCAACTATAATTTTCCACGTTGATGCATTTTTTCCGTGGCCTGTTTTTACAGAAATATTTTTCTAAACTTCCTCTACCTCTTTTCAATTTTCCATTTTTTATTTCCGTTCCCTTGTATTGCAATCAATTTCCGCCTTGTATTTAATTCATTTCTAGATCCAGTAAGAAAAAAAGCTTCGGGAAAAATAATAGCATTTTAAAAAAGAAAAGTTATTCCAACACACTTTATAATCATACAATAAATAATAAATCTGCGACCTTTTAGAAGATCAATTTTGAAAGACGTCAGTAAAGAGGATAAGATAGAAAGCCGACAAGGTATTGAAGGGAAAATTCAGGAAACACCGCATCTCGTTTAATGCAGAAACGCTAGTATCTTGCTGTGTTATTTGTTATCTTGAAATTCTATTCGTTATCTTTCTTTATTATTCTTATGTTAACCCCGAAAGAATATCATCTCACTGGTATGAACTACAAGATATAAAAAAATTGCATTTTGGTTCGAATTTAATGTAATTTTTCTCGTGGGACATGTGTTATCCCGTAAAGTAAATTTAATCTAATCCGCAAACATACGAGTGCTGCATTAAATATTCATTTAAAAAGAACACAAACAATCTCTTCCCCTTTACCTCACTAAGTTTTTATTGTTTTTTCGCTATATAAACATGTCTACATATAAGTGTACAGATAGTTGAAGTGCGCAACGAGTGTTCTGTGAGCGTGGCGCGTGCGGCGTGCGCAGTGCCGCCGACGTGGGTGGCGGAGCCGGTGGACGCCGAGGTGCCCATGGGAGGCGCCGTGACGCTGCCGTGCGCCGCCGAGGGCTCCCCGCCGCCCACGGTGCTCTGGAAGAAGGAGTCCGGGCCCTCGCCCTCGCCCTACCAGGACCTCAACCTCGTCATGGCCAACTACAAGTGAGTTCTCGCCGGCGCTCCTGTTCTCCACGTTAGGGTTGCCACCGTGAACAAATCACAACGGGGGGGGGGTCTTTTAAACTCGGAGTGTCGCTTTAAAATGTGGCGTAAACAACTTTTATTTAGTTAAACATAAAGGGGTAAACGCACTTTATTAAGAATATATGCATTTATGAATTGAATTATGCATGGGGATGTTATTTAAGAGATTTTCGACAATTTTTAATATAAGGAGATAATTATGTTTTAAAAGTTTTAATTATCCTCCAAAATGAAACTGCGCTCGTTTCAGTACTTGAATCAACACAAAAATATATTTCTTGTTCACACAAGACCATTTCTATGAATTTTCTCTCAGAACATCGCAATCCTAAGCATTTTTGGATATTGCAATGTCTTATTTGAGGGACGAAATCAGATGTCTCAAAAGTCATTACTCTTCTACTACAGCGGTAACCCATTGAAGAAGCTGTAGAGAAGCCTAGAGACATTTCTTGGAATGTCACTTAACGTACAAAATTGCAACAGAGTCTACGCGATGTTTCCACTTAATGTGTGTCAGGTTTCTCACTCTTGCAGGATATCGAAGAGCCAAGAGGTCGAGTCAGCGTGCGAGGTGTTCTTGAGATTTCTAGCGGTTTCTTTGCCTAGTAGTGCCATTGTGAATATGGTGAAAAATCGCATGGATCATCCCAAAATTAGATCATACTGTTATTTTGTTATGATCATACGTTTATGTTGTTGTTTTAACGATTATCACTTGTATTAAAAGTCTTGATTATCAAATTGTTGTGACTATAATAATTGTCATCAAAGTGTCTCAATTACTAAAAAGAATTGGATTTTCGAAGCAAATCAAATTTTCCAAAACCCATACATTTCAAGTTATAATAATCTCTATACGTGTGAAATGTCTTGCAAAATTCTTAATCTCATTCAGTCTATAGTTCAAATAAATTGTTTCGAATTTTTAAACGAAGAATAATTAAAAATAACAATATTTCTACATCACAATCATAATAAAGTAGGCATTTTCTCACTGTATAATATAACTGCAGCATATTACGTGAATTTACGACTTACGTTTTTACAATTGCAAACTTGTTATGCAATAACACAGACTCTGATTATTGCATAACAAGAAATATCTTATATGGACAGTCGTTAGCGACCGGAGCGCCGTATTCTGATTGGTTCCAGATCTCTTTATTTCAATACGTATGGTTGTACCATTTGTTTTTGCTCTTCTGTATATATCTGTCTTGCAATAATAGATACAGTAAAACGTTAATCCCGTAGCAAGCGTCCGAGAACAATTTTTTTTCTTTTCTTTAGTGGAATACGAAACAGAGGAGAGATTTTTTTAAGAAATTGCTACAAAACAAGACGACTATAACAAAACGATAAATAATAAGAAAATGAAAGTTGTGTGAAAATGAAGTCAAATACATTCTATCCAAGTAGCGTGTATCACGTTTCAGAACAGACTATCAATAAATGATGAGCGAAAAGACAAGGAAAACATCATTTTAATCAATAGTGTTGTGAGATCAATAAGATCAATCAATAGTTTGGAACGAATGAAAAAGAAATTGTAGAAGGAAACTACAGTAGTAAGAAAATATTTCAAATGAAACCTTTTTTATGTGAAAACGTTCATTACCTTCATGTAAGCTAAATTACTGAAAATTTTAAAAATATAAAACGAAAGTGTGAAAAATATAGAATGATAGTGTTTTGTGTGTCAAATGGTTGACAAACGTACAAATGTCTAAATTTAACTTCATCTGATGTGTTTAATTAATACGCAAAAACCGATTACCCCACTGCTACGACCGATCGCCTCGTTCTCTGCCCTCCACCCCTTAACCCCACCACACAACTCTATTGCTCAAGATAGTCTAATACTATAGAAGCAATACAGCACACTGAACCTTTCTAATACTGTTAATAGGAGTCAACTGCTTACTAGCAAACCTAGTGGCCTGACCTGGAAAATCGGCGACAAATTGTAAATTCAATACATATACAAAACCTTTTGAATCACTTTGAGAAACGTAAGTAAACATAATCGTAAGTAAACTAAAAACTTTCAAACTTATACGCAGTGTGTCGTGTTTCAAACTTACACGCGTTGTATCGCAGTGCGTCGTGAATTGTTTGGATAGTTTTTGATATAATCTTCTTTGCCTGAGCTGCTCCTCATGCACAAATCTGTTTTTAAGAGTTATCCACGAGAGTTGAGTACTAGCATATGAGAAATTAAAACCAAGCGTTCTAAAAATATTACCGTCTTGGTATTCGGCCTGATATAATAGAGCTCTTTCTAGTTTAGTGTTATGTGGAAAATATGCCATATGTACTAGTTAAATATGAATGTTATCAATTTTATGAAGTGCTATTGGGTATTAGTTTTGCTGAGCACCCACGTCGTTAGATCATACTTTTTTGCGTCCTGAAATATCAAATTCTATTAATCTCCAAATAAATATAAATGAATCGCAATTAATTTGAAAGATAATTGTTCGTTGTAATGTGATATTTGCATTCTGGTTTAATTCATAATTAGTGCTGTTCACATTATTTCTTTTATTACATACTTTGTATAAAATTTACTCTGACGGATAACAAAGAACTGTCAGTTAATAATTAAATTCTGTGATCATTTCAAATTTCTTGTATTCCCACTCCTATTTTATATAATTATTGTATTCTGTATTTTAATACATGCAAACACTTGGGGTGATTCGGAACATTTTATTTACTTTAAACATACTGTCCACTGTGTACATAATATGGTTCTCTTCCCTTAATCAGTGAATATTATGCCATTAATGGTTTCATCAATTCACCTCGCTTCTACAGATTATATATATATATNTATATATATATAATGTTGCATACGGTGTAAACATTCTGAGACAATCGATAAGGAAGCATATAACTTACCCTGTAGATCAACATATTATAATCAAACTCTGCAAACAAAAATTGAAACTATACAAGAGCAAATAAGTACGAAATATTGATTATAGAGTAATTTATGTAAATTTCTGTCAGATGGGTATGGTTGAAAGTAAGTTGTGTCTATGATTCAAATTCTATTATTACACTTATTTCTTTTTGGCTTTCAATTTTTGACTAACATTAAGTAATAAAAACTGTTATATATAGGTGTTGTGGTAAGATATCTTTGGCATTTTTAAAATAATTAAAGATGTTGTCATTGCCAACAATGTTTTTTAATTCAAAAGCAGCTTTCGATGGCTTAGCCATCATCATCAGTTGTCTGCTAGATGGAAGCCACAAAACGACTACTCGTTTAGACTACTAGATGGAAGCCACAAACGGCTACTCGGGCAATTTTTTAAACACTTTATTTCTTCTTAGGCTTGAATTTTGATTGCCAGTTTACTCAATATAATCACATTTAAAACATTATTAAAATGATGCGACGTTTTGGGTATTGATTTTCCCCATCTTTAGGCAAAATGTGTCAATTTAAAAAACATCAGTATGATCTACTAGTGTTATTGCATTCTGACTGACAGAACCAGACATAGATGGCATTGGTAACTGTTTCCTGTTCTCAATTCAGTAATAATAATAATAATAATAATAATAATAATAATAATAATAATAATAATAATAATAATAATAACAGTAATATAAATAATAGGAGATATAATATTGTGAATATATAACAGTTTTTATACTTTAATGTGTCACAAAATTAAAGGCTAAAAAGAAATAAGTGTAATAATGAATGGGTATGGTGTACAACCAACAGTCTGACTTATTACATTGAAATGTTTTTTATACCCTTTCGGCCCCTCAGGCTTTTCGGGGGTTATTATTTACAAAATACACATTACATGCAGAATATCACAGTCTCCTTCAGTTAACATCAGAGCACAAGTACACTTACTTGAGCTCAGGTTTTAATATATACACAGATCCTATTTACATTTAATACAAAAATATAAAATTGAGCGAAAATACCTCACTTGTGAATAATACATACATTCAGTTATTACAAACACATATATGTTTATAACCTTTTTAACAATAATGTATGGCCGCTTTAAGCGATCTTTCGGAAAGCTGACAGTATCCTGGATGGTGCATAAGCTGTACTACCAAGATTGAACGTTCATTTGCTAGGACAAGTTTCAAGTCTTAAATAAAAAAAATCGATATTTTATTTATGTACACTTTAATGCAACTAACGTTTAATTCCCTTTGGAATTGTGCATAAGAAATAAACCAGAGAGCTTTGGTAATCAGTCTTAGGAACTAGTTTTGGATAATTTCTAATTTATTAATATGCATGTTTGCAGCGCCTCCTCGTACTGTGTATGTATAGGTGAGCGACGGAAAAATTAGATTTATAAATTTTTCCCCCGTTTTCTATTCTTAATGCTGAGTTTTACTTATTAATGGAAAAAGTTTTACAATTTTTTCATAGGTTTTGTTTGCAATATCAAATATCTTCCATGTTAATCACCAATCTAATTTGACTCCTAGGTAATTGACGTGTTGGTTATTTTTTATTCAGAGAACCGGATTGTTACTGATTGTAAAATTGAAGGGATTATAAATATTTTAAACGATATTTATGACAATGTGAAATATGAAACAACAACGAATTATACATATTTGATTTGGACACCAAATATTATGATTGCTTGTAGGGCTGATAATGTTATTTGCTTTGCTACTATGTAATCACAAATATATAGTGTTTTGCTAAACAGAAATTATGATACTGATTTTTTTTGTTTGATGATGATGATAGCAATAAACTTTTTCATGAACGATGTTGAACTGAATAAGACGGTTCTCTCAAAGCAAAAAATAATATTTTTCAAAAAGATGACGACTACGTTCTGATCTAATTTCTGACAAGAGAGTATATTGTATATTTCTAATATCAAATTAACGAATACTGTTTATTCATTACTTACAACATCGTATAAAATAGTAAGCCCTTTGCGTTCTATTTAACCAGACCCATGCTAATCCCGTTATTGCCCGGAAAATATCATCAGAGAGGTTTGCTAGTTGATATCTTCAGATTTATAATGGGGGAAATGGTAACAAATATTTGTACTGCTAAATATTACCCTTCTTGAAATTGTCTATATTCCATTTTTGTGACAATCTTTTTGTGAGAGGTTGCTCTCATACTTTTCTTAGTTTTGCGATCATTTGGAGATAATAAAATTCCTGGTGAACAATCAGTTATTTAATTATAAATGTATGTTTGTTAGAATCAAATAATAAAGTCCTAGTAAAGGACACCTTTTGAAAATATTCCTGAATGAGAACAATGAGCACCAACTAAAAAAATTACATACCCAATGGTGGATACAAAGGTGGCTACGCAGCAGTGTACAGAAGATCGTAAATAGTGAATGATGGCCCTTCTAGCCTAAAATACGGAACATCACCCATTTACATGACTGAGAAAATGATTTCACAGCATTGGATCCCTCGGCATTCAATCTACATGCCGAGTTGTGCTACACCCTCGGGAGCAGGTGTTGTGCAGGCGTGGTATAGAAAGTGTTGGTGCCCGATTTTGATGGTGGTATTCTAGATTGTTCTCTGGCAACCTTTTTGATAGTATCCCGTAACGAAGGTGGGCCGGGGCTAACTTGCGCTAAAATTGCTTGAATGAACTATATCTGTGTTCATCGATAAGACATTTTACTTTGTTGCATATAGGGTTCTATTTCTTTTTTACGTGTAGCCGTCTATATAACTGCCAGAGTCTTCTAATTCTGTATTTGTCTTTTAATTAGTCCACGACGTGTTTTGGTAGCCAGTAAAATGAATGTTTGTTAGATTGAACTGGTTGACATTATTCTTTAACCGCGAAGCTTATTGCTTCTATTATATGATTAATTTGTAGATCAATCTCTGCTTCGTTTTTAATATCTTTCGGGAACGAAAATTGCGTGGCTATTTTTATTCTAAAGAGATCCCAGTTACTTACTTCATGATTTACTTCATGATTTATTAGTTTTCTTATATTGTTTACTTTAAAGGTACTCTGAAATGAAATTATTATGTAGTTGTGATCCGAATGGAGAACACGTATTATCGAGTGAAAAAATAAGCAATTTATTATTTTGGTTAGACTTACGTCAAGAATGTCCGGGGCGCATTTTTTATTAAATGGATACCGTGTGGGTGCAGGGCGACATGGATTAATATATTATGACTCTGTGCAAACTGTAAAGGTTTACGACCTGCTTCTGTTGTAATTCTGCAGTTCCATGCTCTATACTCACTATTTAAGTCGCCTATAACAATGATTTTCTTATTATTATAGTACGTACTGTTATTGCTGAAGTTAAATATTTCATCCAAGGTATTTTCTGGTAATTTCTTATTAGGCGGTTATTATTATTTTCGAATCGGTTGTTTTTAGATTTATTGCTACCGTCTACAGGCTGTCTGAAGTGGGAAATTCAATTTGAGAGTGACTAAGTTCTTTACGGATTATAATCGCAACGCCATCCGCATTTTTACGAGAAGGCCCATTATTTCTACATACACTGAAGAACCAAAAAAAAACTTGTACACCTGCTTAATATTGTGCAAGGCACCCGTGAGGAACGCAGAACTGCTGTAACACGGTGTGGCATGGACTCGACTAATGTCTGAAGGAGTGCTGGAGGTAATTGACACCACGAATCCTGCAGTTCTGTCCATACTCTTGTAAGAGTACGAGGGAATAAAGATTCCTCCTGAACAGTAGGTTGCAAGGCACCCTACATGTTCAATAATGTTCATGTCTGGAGATTTTGGTGGCCAGTGGAAGTGTTTAAATTCAGAAGAGTATTCCTGGAGCCACACTGTAGTGATTCTAAACGTGTTGTTTGTCGCATTGTCCTGCTGGAATTGCCCAAATTCGTCAAGAAGCACAATGGACAAGAATGAGTGTAGGTGAACGGACAGGATGCTTATGTACGTGTCACCTGTCAGAGTGGTATCTAGACGTATCAGGAGTCCCATATCATTCCAACTGCACACGCCCCATACCATCGCAGAGCTTCCACCAGCTTGAAAAGTCCCCTGTTGACATGCAGGGTTCTTGGATTCATAAGGTTGTTGCCATACTCGTACACGTCTATCCGCTCGAAACCACGTGAAATGAGACTCGCCAGACCAGGCAACGTGTTTCCAGTCATCAACAGTCCAATGACGGTGTTGCCAGGCTCAGGAGAGGCGTAAAGCTTTGTGTCGAGCAGTCATCAAAGGTACACGAGAGGGACTTCGGCTCCGAAACCCGATATCGATAATGTCTCGTTGAGTGGTTTGCACGTTGACACATTCTGATGTACCAACATTGAAATTTGTAAGAATTTGCGTCGTCGTTGGTCCCATTCTTGCACAATCTTTTTGTGGCCGCAGGTGTTATGCCCTATCTCTCTTGCGGCGACTATAACTTCACTTCCAACTCACTTAAATCGTGATAACCTGTCATTGTAGCAGCAGCAACCGATGTAACAAATGTGCCAGATTCTGGTTGTCTTATATAGTCGCTGCCGACCGGATCCCCATTCTTATTCTGATTGTATCCAGATCTCTTTATTTCAAACCGCATGGGTATTTCGTGAAAGAACATAAAGTTTCTAAACATATTCTCGTAAATATATTGCTAGCTTAAACCATTTTCGTTTCAATTTAATAATTTTAAACCAATGGGCTGGTTACGCTTCAGTTTCATAATGCAACACATGATCTCATTTTCGTTGAACTCTCTGAATTTTCGAAAATTTCAGTTTTTTTCGAAAGTTAGAAGTAACGAGATTGTATGTGCTCTTGTAAGACCACAACTAGTCGTTTAGATTCTTCTAAGTTGGTTAATACTTATATTGTTTGTGAAACTATTTTTGTTTGGTTGACTGTTGCGAAATTGTAGATTAGTGTTGTTTCAGAGGCTGAGAGAAGCGAGAATACAGGTGCGAGAGTGTAAATTCATTGTAGCAATACCGCTTCTGCAATAGGTATTATTATTACATTGAGGGGGGTAAGCTTTTCGAAGTCTATAGCATTTGGTATTGTCTCATCCATGGCTTGTTATAACAAAATATGTGCAATGCTCACATTGAAGCCAAAGGCATTTTCCATCAAAAGAAATAGCTTCAATATTGTTCACACGGCACTAGTTACACTTTGAAAAAAAGTTCGATAGTACAGTATGTAAGTAATATGCCACAGTGTGGGATAATGTCTTGCCACAAATTCCCTCAAAGCTCGTTCTATGTGATAACTTAGTGTGACTTTTCATTCTTTGCGACATAAGTTACCACTGATAAGCGAAAACTTTGTACTCATAACTACCACTGGATTCATTGATTGTTTTAGTGATACCGGGCACGTCAACTACCAGGGTCATTGGTCCCGTAGATGTAGAGCATGAATTTGCTCGAGAGGTGGCTGTGATCTTTTCCTCGCTGTGTGGCGAGATCCGGCGCCGACCTACCGTCGGCTAGTGGATGGTTTCCCCAACCAGTTATCTCCACCACCGTGGCACTGCCCCAGCCAGGACAGGCTATAAGCTTCCGACCGGTCTCCCGGCATGTGTTTGTGTAGTGCGTGTTAGTGTGTGAGGGGAGACGATAGGACAAGAAAGAAGTGGGAAAGATCGTGCGGTCCGTGGTCCGTTTGGTAGGGTACTGCTCCGGCATTCGCCTGGCGATGATCGGACAAACAACGGAAAACTACTGATCAGAGCAGCCAACCGCTAGAATTCTCCTGTAGACAGCGACTGAATTTGACCTAGATGAAAAGCTAGTGTCGAAGATCCTACCACAGTCGGGACTCGAATCTAGGACCTCCCGGTCAGAGGTACTGCAGTGACATCAGTTGATGCTCTGAGCCATCTCACCCGGTGCTACGACTGGAAGTGATATGCTCTAAACGTGCGGATCACAGGTGAGCCTTGCCTCTACGAGAGCAGGACTCGAACTGACAAGATAAATAACGAAAATATTTGAAGCCTAGCTTTACATTTCATTCTCTAAAATTTCCAGGACGAGAAAAGAACATCGTTCAGTTGTCGACCTCACTTGACTCTCACACAAATTTAGTGAAAACATTCCACGGTGCAACATTGTAATTACAGCAATAAATACTTCTGGATTTCACGAGGATATTTTCTAGAAACATCCCCAACGGAACGTTGAGTTAGCCTCGAGAGACCATGTTGATTGGTTTAGCGAATAAACGTCCTCGGCTGCGACGTAAAGCAAACCACGCAAGCGCGACAACATTAAAGCTGGAAATCCGTATTTCACTGACAGACCGGAAAATAACTGCTGCGCTGGACTACACACGATCGTGCTACCAGAGAACTACCTGTTGCTCTCGATTACGCAACTATGTTGCCAAGTGTTGTTGGAGAACATTCATAAATCCAAGAAAGAGCAAAATCATTCGAGTGTGAATTCGCGTGAGATTTCCCTCGATTGAACCAAACTTACGAACTGTTACAAATTCCATGTTTTAGTAAACTCATAATTTGAAACAAAACGGTGCTTTTTTCTGTTTTGTAGCACCCTAAATAACTCAATTGATTTCTACGTAATAAACGCAATGGGTTTTATATTTTTACGTCGCATCTTCTATATTCAAATAAATATATCGTAGAGTTTTCAAATAACATCCATCCAGTTTGAGACGCTAATAAAATCCAGTCAAGTTTGACTATGTTAAGAGCTCTCGGAATCTAGCATATTTTACTTCATCGGGTCATGATTTTCGCGCGGTTGCGTTATTTTGTTGGAAAAGAAAGGAAAGAAATAATTGATATTCAGTTTGATTGTACCTATGCCGACGTAAAGTCACCTCACGTCGATACAAGTTATCCATTAGAAAAATATATTATTTTAAAATCTCCCCTTTCCCGTTTGATATGAAGATGTCTGTAAACAAGAACATAAGTCGTGATTTAGTGGTTTTATTGGAATTCATTACACTTTGAAATGTATTGCGTATCGCGTGAACAGAATGCTTTGTATGCTGGGAGAGGTAAAGCCTGGGAATGTATTGATTTAATATTTGCGTACGTCAATTCTTGGTACAATCACGAATTCGCAATTGTTTGCCGTGCACATTACATAAAATGTCGCATTCTGCATTGTGAAGTTTCCGGTGATAAGCCGAAACACATTCAGACACGTACTAGCTTCCATTAGGCCTACCCCAAAATAAAGGCAAGATGACACAAAGTGACGAAGGTAAGGCACGGTAATACACCATTGCTGCAATCTGCATATCGGTCTTACATCAAGTAGGATCAATAATGAATTTAGTGGATTTTTGCGGTTCGGGCGGCCTCTCCACAATTTTCCAATGTCCATGCCGAGCCTTACATCATGCTGTAGCGAGAGACACAGTCGCGGAAAGTGATTCCCTATCGCTATGGCGCAATATGCGACATTACATTACAAGAATATACGGAATACATGTATTCCTTCAAATGAGGTTCCGATAAAATTCTTATATTAAACGTGTTGCTTTATTTAACAAGTACTTTTTCCTTTATTCCTTTTTCATAAACTTCATAGTGGAAGAGATATAATTAAGTGAATTTAATTGCTTTTTTTGGATTTGTATTGATTTGTTTTTTGTCAAAGAACAATAAGAAATGTATGGGAAGAAGTGTAGTTTGCGAACGTTTTCTTAAGTTTACAGATTGAAACTACTGAGCGAAGTTAGCAACAAAGATATTCCCGGAAAACTAGACATTTTGTTTCTCCCTGGTTATAGAAAAATTATATGCATCGATAAACGAACTACAGATTTGATTCTTTTAATGCTGCTAACAAAACAGTAATTCACAATCTTCGCTCTACTCAGCTAGAGAAAGGCGAGATTAGCAAAAGTGAAACTACATTTATGCCCAGTACCAAAACAAGGGGCATTTGCTCAATGGATCAGAGAAACGGGACAAAAACCGGACTGAGATGGTGGTCAATGTAAAAGCTGAAATTCATTATTTGTTACAGGCATATTCAGTATTTTTTTAAATTATACAATACAAATGTAAGCTAGTGCATTTCTAAAATCATTACTATCACTTCTAAAATAAAAATTCTATTATTGGCTACTCTATAAGAATAACGTCCTCTTAAAGTAGCGCGATTTTTTTTACCATATTTCTTACGTAAGTATCCCGTAACTCGCTCGTCATTTTCGTTTTCGTATGTTATCGTCTTGTTCCTTCGTACAATTTTATAACTTGTATTTCGTAACTCTTCTTTTATACACATTTTGTGAAAGTTATATACTGCTGCAAAAAATTGATATTTTGATAGTAATGCATGTTTTTGGGGTCTTTCATCCGAAAAAGTGTTTTTTGTAACAGTTGTTCGTCGGCCTGTCAGCAACACTACCGCCGAAACCATACACGGGATATTCCCCGATTCATCTGGCCAAACTCAGGGACCTACGAACGTGATATACATTTTTGACGGTATTTTTCATGAAGAACCTAGTACATTTTCAAACTTTTCTCAAAATTGGCTCCTTTTTTCATTAGACTTTTGCAATAAATACTCTGCAAAGTACTCTTACAAATATGGATACGTGCGACTTGCATTAAAACTTCTGAACGTTTCAAAATTACAAGAGTTTGAATTTTTTCAACCCTCTACGTCATCTTTATTATTGATGCTAGAGTTTTTTAAGGAAGTAGTACTCTACTTGAAGTAACGTATCGCTAGCCGCAAGAACATTTGAAATAAAGGTGAAATGGGCGAAATTTTATCATGGATACAATTAGTATTATTAGTATTATATTATAGTATTATAATATTACGAGTTACAAATAATACGAGAAAGTATGCGCTGTACTTCATTTCTGTGCCATATTTAATCATAAAAAGGTAAAAAATAATAGACTTAACTCGCTTTGTATGTTCGGTCGTCCAGAATCCTGCCCAACGGCACGCTGCGCGTGGAAGGCGCGCGGCCCGAAGACCGCGGCTACTACCTGTGTCAGGCCACCAGCGGCATCGGAACGGAACTCAGCAAGGTCGTCTATCTAACAGTGCACGGTAAGTGGCAATGGCTTGCTTTTCTGTTGTTAATTCGCTGTACTATATTCCGTATATAAAGTTAACGAGATCGGAATTAAATTATTGAATCAACGAATGAGGGTGGGGTGTGATGGATTTTTTATTTATTGTAATCTTCCTATCCTGTTTCTGTGCCATATTACATTTACAAAAACGTTTTATAGATTGATTGATAGACATAGTCAATGTCATTAGTAATGGCAATTGATTAATGAGTGGTTTTGTTCTTTGCTGAATATAAATTTGGTCGTCTGTCTTGTATATTTACTTGTTATTCACAATTTACACTGGTGGTTCAGAAATTAATGTATTGAAAATACGTTGAAACTGTGAATTCAGTTGGTAAAACTTCCATTAAATAATGAAGTACACATATTTTGTACAACCAGAAGGATTGAATAAATTGAGATGCAGTTTCATTCAGAGCATTTAACATACTATTTAGCTAGAGATCCATCGAATTGTCGTAATTATCTTTATCTCCCAGTAATCATCAGTTTGTTCTTTTAACATAATTTTGTGGTTTTGTTATCACAGCATAAAAGTTAGCAGGTGAAACGCATTCATATATCTTCAACAGCGCGTATGTATTTGTTTCAGTATTAATAAACAAGAAATCCTAATTTTGCTTTAAAATGAAACTAAGTGACTCGACGTTCCAATAATCAGAGCGGAAAAGACTCAAAATCTAAATCAGGTGTTACGATAGATAGAATATCAAAGTGGTGAGAGTCTTTTCTTTTTGTGCAGCCCATAATATGTATTTTTGTACTACATATTTTGTCTAATTTAACAGTTTTGCAAAGAGACTTACGTGACAATTTTGTACTTTGCCCTTTGACTTCGCTAATTCTCTTCCCCTCATACCCTTTCTGACTTCCTTTGCCGTTCTGCTTTGGCTCCCTTCTGCTTTCCTCGTGCGAATATTCTCGCAAGCTACCGCATTCACTAGCATATATCTTAAAGTGTACCTTGCCCAGAACACGCATGGAGAACAAACAGAAACAACTCCTCAGAGGGCCGAAAACTTGGGTACGATCTTGTGCTCGACTAACGAGTGGGGCTCTTGATTCAAAAACTCATGACGCCAGTAATTTTATTCATTATTCTTGTATAGATGGAATCATTTTTGACGTGTGCATCAACATTATATTTTTGCTTATTGGAATTACTCGCTTGAAACAAATGTATTATCTCACGCCGCGTGATTTATACATGTAACGATTTTTAAAATCTTAAATTTCCCATTCAGTTGATGTACTTATATCACTGTAAAAAATTGTCGTTAAATCTCTTCATAATTTCCCAAATAGCTACAGTTTAATAGAATGTTTTTTGTACAAAGTACCATCGAAGCAAATTAGTGTTATTTTAGTAAATGTAATAGCATCATTTGTGATAAAAATCGACATTTCAAAAAGAAGAAATAATTCCTTCATTTTTCTTTTAACGTTAAAAATATAAGCTGACTACGACAAAAACGTGAAACATATGTCTGAGAAATGTCTTTAGGTGATCGATCATGAAAAAGACGAGTACATTTTGTTAGGTAACTTAAAACCACTGCGTGTAAATTTTGTAAGGTATTTTAAAACCATTCTATTTTAAATCATGAATCGCCAGAAACATTTACCCATTAAGCCAGCAAAAGCATAGCTTAGTTTAAAGGAGATACAATTTTATAACTTGTTTAAATCAAATAGTTCGAAATATGATACTTCACGCGATAAAAGAATCGTTTTAATTTCCATTGCATTAAACGGGATTGTTTCTCTTTATTTGCGCCTTGGGATTCGAGAAATGCGGAGAAAAATGAGAAAATCGGAGCAGGCGGACTGGCGGATTCCAGGAATATCAACTGCTATAAAGCACCCCTTAGCGAAGTGAATGTTTCAGTCCGGGAGGTAGCGATGTTTCTTCCTCACTGGATAGTGACATCCGCGCCAATTTAAGGTAGAAAAATACAGGGCGCGACGCGGCGCGACAGATTCAGTAACGCATGTACGGCGCTCAGCGACGCGAATAGTTGATAAATGGCGCTGTCGAAAGCACGATAGTTGTGCCTATGTTACAACGTGTATTTAAAATGGAAAATATTGGGTTGTACGCGAAGACTGTGGAGGAATGTAGTGTGTTGCAGGAGTATGGGAAATATCACCATCTATTTCCAATACTTCCCGATAATGAAAAACTATTCACGTTTGTGTGAATAGATAGTGGTTAGAAAATATGAGTTAGAAGTACATAAAAAGTGTCTACTACTTGAAGAATTCATTGCCTGGGCAATTTCTTCTAACAACTTTGTAATAACACCTCAGTTCAGTGTTTGTGCTTACTCTGCCTCAAAAAACATTTCGTCAATTAACAGATCCCCGTTCAGATTCCCGCTGGCGGGTTGAGATCGCGGGCAGATGGCACGAACTCGCGCGAAAAAAATCAAAGTTAACTGTTCCAATTAGGGTCGCGCCGCGCCTCATGGTACTCATTACCATACACGTAGTTGTTCTTGCCGCTTCGCATCGCGCCACGAAGCATCCTGTGTGACTCCACCCTTACATGTCGACTTGTGAGGCTTACTCCGTCCTTCAGGTATCTCCCTCAGCGGGGAATTTAAATCTCAACATGTGTTGTAGTGTAATGCATGTAAATGTGTGTGAGAGTAAGGGGAGAGGATGGGACACAGACGAGCAAAGAAAGATCACGCGCGGTTCGTGACTTGTTAGGGTACTTGTACAACATTCGCCTGGCATTGATCGGAGAAACCTAGTAAACCCAGCGTTCAAAGCAGCCACTTTCTAGGATACTCCTTCATATAGCGGCTGTATTCTACGTAGCTATTGGGTGGATAGAGTCGAAACTCCAGACGGGATACGAAGTAGGACCGCGCGGCCAAAGTCACTGCCAAGAGAGTGGTAATGAACTACAGTTAGTGTAAAAAGTGAGTAGACAGTTATGTATTCTCTCTGTTTTGCGTCTGTGAAAGCTGTGCAGAGGGAATTAACATTAATAAGATAAAAGAACGTTGGTAACAAAAAATGTCTTCCTTTATTTCCACAAAAAGAAGTTCACAGCGCTAAACCAATACATTCGTACTAATGCAAACAAGAAGCACTGTGTTGAAATGTGGCGTAAAAAGTCATTGGACGCCTAAAAGTAAATGTTCAATGTACCTCCACGAAAAAGATTGAACAGCATTGCTATCCAAATGTTCGACAAACATGTGAAATCCATGGCAGCCAGGATATATGCCTGTATAATGTGCAATCCTACAAAATATTAATAAACGTTGTTTTAAAACAAATGGTAACTGTTCCCAAAGACGTTTTGTGTCCCATTTCGGCGTACGTGTTTCTTGATTTCATTAGTACAGACAGTACTTATTTAGTTATGTTAAACTATTTTTGTTAAAATAAAGGAATAAAGTATTTTTCATTAACATTGTTTTATTTTATTGTTAACTCCCACTACACATTTTTCCTAGACCTTGAATACTTAGTAGAGAAAGTGATCGTATAGTAAGACTTTGGCAAAAATATCTGTAGTGTATTTTCTAAAACGTTATTAGCCAAGACATCTCTCTGTGCTTGCAAAATACGCACAGCTGTGTAGTCAGAAAGTGGTTGTAATTTTACTTCAGCATATGTTTCAGTAACAATAATTGCTTCCTTTTGCGAGAATTTTTTCTTTCAGGTTGCACTTTCTCTTTCGTTTTTTTCCTTTCAGTGTGTTTAATAACATCATACAGATGCAACCTTCTTACTAAACAGCTATAAGTACCAGATCATGAAAGAAAAATTTAAAAAAATGAAAGTTAAAGGTAGAAAGGCTGACAAAAGTAGGTATTCTTCATTATAAACAAAGTATTTTAACTCTAACTAGGGCATCATGGATAAACAATGATTAATGTTTTGAAAACTAGATGAATTTCAGAATCAGATTCAGTTAATATTATAGCCCGGATACGCCTGGAAGGTAACTGAAAAACAATATGAAAAACCTGATTTAAACATTTCATTCTGTTGTGGCACATGAAGTTTCTACTTGGAACTACTGAATTATTACTCAAGGATTGTGTTTTTTAGAAATACAGATTTAAAGTACGTATCTCCAGGTATCGTATTCACAGCACGTATGATTCTGCTTGTCGAGAGAGAAAAATAGTTGCATCGAAATACACACCACTCTTCTTACTGTGAGAGCGAAGAAGTGGGCCGCGCATCACTTGCACTGCAAGGAGTGGAGTGTTTCTTCCTTTCTTTCCTGATCGAGGAAAGACATTTTACTTTCCGTTTCATGTGAAATGTGGAATGATAGCTTCTGAAATATATTTTGATTTTGGAATTTTTTAGCCAACTTTTCCCTCCACTGCGCGGAGGTTCGTATATCAGAAACGTAAAAGTTTCTTTTCTTTAACCTTTATTTAAATATAGATCAGAGATAGTAATTTGAACCACGCACATAATGCAATAGCAGACGTGCCTTATTCATTAAAACTGTTTTATTTTCAAAATTAAATATAGTATATATATATATATATATATATATATATATATATATATATATATATATATATATATAATCTTTCGCGCTCCCTTTACTGAAGAGAAGAGATCGCTTAAGTATTCGTCCAGCAAAGTTGCAATGTATTACGCAGCCGTTATAAATAATAGAGAAAATGCACATATGCACTTTCTTTAGATCCACTGTTTGTGTATCGTCTCCTTACATTATAATTTCAAAGGAAATGAACAGACTTCTCTTCGAATTATCCAGTAATTTGATCTTTATAACATTGAAATTGCAGCCCAGTGAGTACCGCTTTTTCCCTAAAAATTGCCATTTTCAACGTCAGCTCATAATGGACTAAGGGTTTGATGCAATAAAATGATAAAATGGCAGTGATGAGACTAAGCCCCCCCCCCCCACGGAGGTGACCAGGCACATTGCGTTCGCCGCGAGAAGGCGCGTCCTTGGACAAAGGCCGCCCGGCTGCCGTGAGGGCGGCATTGCGTTTGCGCACGCCCACCGCACCGCCGCCCGCGCGCCTCACGGGGCGCGACTGCTCTGCTCTCCCAGGCGCCATTGCAGAGGCGCGCGAGCGGCTTAAGTGGCTAAGCTGAGCCGCAATTCTCACAGTGCACAGTCTCTCCTATATTGTGGACAATAAATTTAGCCGGCTCAGAGTCACTGCTCACTCTCGCGTCACATGACCTTTCCTCTTTCCTGGGCTCCCGTGGCAACGCCTAACGTGTTCGTAGCTCTGTCAGTGTATGTGCCTGCCTGTATCGGGATGATGACAGGCGTTGGTGGTGAAGTTAGCGGCCGCGCGAACGTACTTAGCAATACAGAGAGGGAAAACGACGTACCTAAATAGTAATGACTTCAGTTGGCAGACACGCCTCCGTAGCGCAGGAGCTTGGAGCAGCGACGAAGCAGGAGTAAATGAGGCGAGATGAAAACTGCACTTTCAAATCCCGCGTGATGCACTGTTTACAAAGGAAAAGTAGCAGGCCGACAGTCCTCTGTTTTCTTCAGACTCTTCGAAAATCTGACTCGAGGAAATGCGCGAAGACAGGCAAGTTATCTGTACTGTCCTGGCTCTGACCGAGACGAGAAAGAAAATGACGCCGCGCGCGATGATGAAAGCAGAGTTTCCCAGACTGTCACACGCCCACGAACCCGCGGAGTCTCCAGTTGCTTAACGTCCACGACTTTGTGGAGCGTAGTTCATCATGTAATGCTCTGAAGCCAAAACGTACGTTGTGAGAAGAGAAACTGTAGATTAAAGGATAATACGTGAACTACTTTTAATATTTTTTTTTACTTGTATTGAATTCAAATGCAAATTAGCATTTGAGAAAACAATTTTTAACCGGAATTGAATCACATTATAGATTTCTAGTAAAATATCCTGGGACTCATGAAACTGATTATATAGGCCACACATAGCAGAACTTTGACATCACAGTTCATTACTTCGATTATTTACGAATATTTCGAACATCACCCTATTTTGAAACACGTTCTGAGCTCAATACAAATACATCATTTGCAACTATTTTTTTAAATATTAACAAAATTATTAATACAGGGTATTTCCTGATACACAAAACATATCATACGCACAATACAGAAAAATATATATTAAATAAAAGATAATGGATAGATTCATTTACGAATAAATGACTGGTCGCATAATGATCATTTGTCAAAAAACTGCCTCAGTTTATAATTTTATCAATTTTGTTTATTCAGTTCAAATGAATCAAAAACGTGGAATATTGAAGTCAGTACATATTTCAATACAGTGTGATGTTCACAATAAATATTCGATATCATAAATTGTAATATTGTTTCCATTTTGCTCATATATTATATGTATTATCAACTTCGTGAGTCACTGTAAAATTTCCTATTACAATAATACATTACATAGTAATGAGATACGCTGTAAAGAAGAGGTTTCTGATTTGCGTGCTTTCAAATATTTTTCTTCCGACCGTCTTCTGAGACATGCGTCGTTCTCTTCCCGTTTTTAATTTGTAAGGCTCTGCGTTCTTGATAAGGTTTGCCAAGAAGCTTACGTGGGGTGAAGGAAGTGAAGAAAAGGAAATCTGAAAGGAAAGAGCGATGAAGAAAGTAGATTTTGTGGAATAATGAGAGAACTAGACAAGCAGATTGCAGGAAAAGGGAAGACATGCAAGTTTAAAGACACAACACTAAATATGCTATGTTAAAAAATATTGTTCTTTTATTGGCTTCTAAATCTGAATATATATGTCATAAAGAGGCAAGATATTAAATTTGTAGATACGATATGGAATGTATGGTTTAATATAAAACCAAAACATTTGCTCTTCTTTCTCAGCCGTTTAATCATTTTCTGGTAAATACTAAAAACAATTCAGTAGTGCTGGTAAATATACTGTGAATACGATACTTGTCTTCACATGCCAACACAAATGCACAAAAAGGATACTATTCAATTCAATGCAATTTGCTTGAATATATGGTTCTAGTAGACACTCTATGCACAACACGGTTTAAAATATTTTTATTGAAATACGTGAGAAATGTACAAGATATATTGTAATAAATGTTTAAATGATGTATTTTATTGCATTTTTATTCTAAAGTAAATAAATTGAATTTTTACATATTAGTTAGCGTAATCATTAAAACAGTAAAAAATGAATCCGCACAATAAATACATGCAATGATCAATAAGTATGGAAATGGTGTTCCGAAATCATATACATACAAGCTGATCTTCGGCACCAAACTTTAACTTAATGAAATGCCCTAGAACAGTCCCAAGAGTGTATAAATACTGTGTGTTAAACATGCACATGTCTGGGAGCAATTTCTACGTCACCGCTGAAAAACATTCGGAATAAACTAAAATCATACACATCTAACAAGGATTAAAACAATCTCCCATGAAAAAGTAATTTCATTCCAGGGCAACGAATAAAAACATCCAATTTACGCTCATAATAAAATACGTATTAGCGTTACAATACAAATCGAATTGCACCACCAGCAAGAAGAAAAATACCGAGGGCTAAATTTGTAGTTCATGAAACCAGAAGCGCAGTTTACAAGATAAAAACAGAGTTCGCCAGAAGTTTGGAAGTCCCAGGAAGGATCGGGCGGCCCGCGGCCGTAGGCAGCTTCTCTGTTCATTGCGCTATTCTTGCGTGCTCGGCCCGCCCGCATCCCAAGTACGGAACTGCACTTCTTGACTTGGGCCGCGTCACGCTTTGGCGTGCTTCCCTCCACAGCTATTACTCAACTTTTGGGAAGCCTTGCGACCTCTTTGAAGTCGCGACGCTCCGCGGAACCACTGTACAATATTTATCAACTTACTGAAGCTAATGATCATACAGAGCCTACTTTGCCAGGGAATTAAGATGGAAAACATACTGTGCAAGATGTGCCTTGAGATGGAATTACCTGAGTTTATTAACTGATAAGAAAAATACTTTTTTATCTCGTTTAATATTAATGTAAACCAAAATACGCGCTAAAAATGTTGGGTTTCAAAAGTTTCTATAATGGCGGTTTGATAAATCAACACAGAACCACGAATTGTCTCACTTGGTAATCTTTAAGATTACTTTTACTCCAGAATTTCTTTGAACAAACGTGACCTGCGCGTATTAATTGCACATGTGGAATAGTACATAGAGTTTACTTCTGTTTAGCTTTCAATGGAAGCATTGTTTGACCTGCTGCTGGTTTCAGTGAGATTCAAACGAAGGCACTTGAACATGTCATTTCATAAAGCTCTCAATAAGCTGCAAATTAGCATTAATTGATCTTCATTACTCTCACTCACTTGCAACCGGAAAATACAAAGACCCACTAGATCCAGAACGCATACGCAACTCGGCGCACAAAAATTCAGAGAATAACCCTGCGATAGTTTACATAATAAAGGTAAAATGAATGCAAAAGAACTGCGTGGTAATAATATTGGAATTAGGGAAATGATCGTTTTTCCATCGTGCTTTTATGGCTATTTTACGACCTCATTAAATACGTTTCAATTGTTTCTACCCACAAAAAATATTTTAATCCACGTTGAAATTTAGCATTATCGGAAATTTTACAATATTGCCCAGTTCAAGATAACGACCGTACCAGAACATTACATGCTATTCTGTATTCATACGAATCGTATCATTTAAAAGACTCGATTAGTACTAATATCTTGATATTTCTTTCGAACAACTTTACGTCAAAAGAATTTTGAATGTATATAAGACGATGAGAACAACGATGCTCAACATTTCATATGCAGAAACAGAAATAATGATGTTAAATATTCCAACAACAAAGTTCTAGTCCCACGTA
The DNA here is from genome assembly GCA_017312745.1 of Gryllus bimaculatus. Taxonomy (NCBI): domain Eukaryota; kingdom Metazoa; phylum Arthropoda; class Insecta; order Orthoptera; family Gryllidae; genus Gryllus; species Gryllus bimaculatus. Next base: position 13,934,137 of record BOPP01000004.1, on the reverse strand, counting down.
TTGTCAACAAAATAATGACATACTAACGAAATTGACGCATGTAATGTAATTTGGTACATGGTTTCCACATCTACTCTGCCTTAATTCGAACTAATAGCACTGCTATAAAAAGTGGGTTATTCTATTGTTACGTAGCTTTAATTTGAACCTTTTGTTTAAAAATGAGTATGTCATATCAATTTATTTAAGTAGTTTTCTGTAAAGTATTTTTCCGTTGTTGCACTAAACTATCACAATAATACTGAAAATATGAGCTGCCTTAACCCACCGAAGGGCGACGTGTCAGCGCAGCGCTCACTTTCAAATTCGACTTAATCCCCACGGATGTCCTCATGGATCTCGAGCTAGCTTCCCCTGAGGTGGTCTCAGGGTCGAATCCCGGCCGTGGCAATAATGAAGCAGTACAAATCGTCTCAGTTTCTATAGCTGTGCGCTGAAAGAAAAAGCTCAAGCAGGCCAAGTACGGCGATGGGAATACTTCATGCTTGCCACATGTGCCCCTTACCACCACGTATGGATAATACATAAAAACAGGACCGAGGTCCGGAAACACCGCTAGTGCGCAAAAGTGGAATTAAGCCGACCGTCAAATGCCAAAATTCATGCATACACAATCGACGTTAACGTGTTTTAACGGACTCTCGCGAATTGTAGCAATTCCTTAAAAAGTAATAAAGAAAGGAACTCGATAATATGAGAGGTGCACTCACACTGCGGGACAGTGTAGCATGAGTCAGACTGAAGGCGAAGTGGTCGGTGTACTCACCCTCGACCTAACGCGCAAGTATTCTAGTTTACCAAACTTTACAATTACTAGTTGTATTTTTCAAAATTAATCGCTCTGAGGCACAAATTAGTGAGTGATTGATAGATGAAACTGACCAAGAGGTGGGTATTAGGAAACGGTTTATAAAGCTTTTTACTATTTTGAAACGCTTATAATCTCTTTTCTATTTGTTTTCGACAAAAAATAGAAATTTTTTGCATGCACTGATGCATGATCACAAAAGCAATTTCGAGGGAATTACCATATTTGCCTTCATATTACTCCCTAACAACAGGGAAAAAACGAATGTCCCATAGATAAAACCGAAGTCGACCAGTGTAATTCTTATGATATTCCTAATGAATGTTAAATTTTGTATGCCTGGGCATTAAATAGAGTATATCTTTCTTCACTCCGGAAGTTTCTCTTTTAAACATTTCGTTAAACATGGAGTTAAGTAAAAAACTGTAAAATAGCATGAAAGCATTATGCATAGAAAAAATATTTAGTAAATAATATTATGTTATGACAGTTACATAGTAACAAAATGATAAACAATTGGCATTTATTTATTTCTTTAACACGAATATAAAAAGTTTAATTTTCAAGTTAGCGCTGCGCTGACATTCGAACGATGAAGTGACGCGAGTATTTGGCATGTTAAAGCATAAAAAATACGTTTTCAGTCTCCTTCGTAGATAAAAACAGCTCAAGTTCAAAAAAAACACAATATTGTGTTGATTTCACATTAATATCAGACCTCAATACAACAAGGTAAAGAAGACAAACCCGTCCTTATATTAGTTTTTAACTTTGCATTAGTGCTGAGATTCACTGGTTTGTAGCATAAAGAAGAGTAGATCTTTGTACGTAGCTTATGGTATACAAACTGGAGTGTACAAACATTTTGTCTTGATATTTTTACCCAAACCAAGATCACTTTTATTGATTTAAAGAGCTTACATTAAAGAGTAACGATGATGCAGATGAAAGATGCAGATGATGCAGATGAAATATCTACATCAAACAGTGCATCTTAACGGTCGATGAATTCTGGACACACAGGTCGTATCATTAAAGACTGAAAGAAAGGACCTGATTCCGGCACCTACCTATAACATTCATACTAACGACATTTTAAGTTCATTACATCAACAATAGAAGATGAAATATACAACCATATAAAAGATGTCGGCCTAATGCGAGAACAAAAAGGCGTAATATTCTCAAAAGGCGTTAAAAACATTTGCTGGGGTAAAAACAAAAGTTAGAAAATTCTGCTTACATAAACAGTGTTGTGTCGAATGTTCTGTCTATATGTATTGCTGAAAACTGTACTACACGCATCATTACTACACCCAACATTCAGAATTGAAGGGGATGTATAAACATAAACTTCGAAGTCTGATGGTGTTAAATGTATATTCTAAAAGAATAATTATACAAACCATAAAGTGTGAAGTAGATATTCATTAAAAGATATTTTGTATATTAAATATTTGTTTATAATCAAATTTAAGATTAATGAATGCAGATGATGGTTTCCGAAGTCGGAGCCTTACTTCTCCGGGAGACTCAGTGACTGAGATAGTTGCCTGTTGGCCGTCATTCCCTGACCTTCTGTAACATTCACAATGCATTCAAAACGTTCTCCTTAAAGAAGGTCGTAGTATGACTTTGAAAACATCAAATCGCATTAAATACTTAGAAATATTGAAGACTACTTACTTTTAAAACATTTTTGTAGCGTATAATATACAGCACACGCATATTTAACGGCGAATGTACAGGCATGGTAAGCATTCAAGGGAAAAACTCTTTAAAAATATTCTGTAATGATTCATTCCATGAAGCTTGTGCCAGCCTCAAATGGTTACTCTCTGCGGCTGTCTGAGAAGCGTCACCCTAGATAGTACATTAGTCGCTAACACACAGGCACACTCATATTCTTTAAATTCAATATCACTCTAGTATTTCTCGTCTTATTTCAGCAAAGTGAAGTCGACTGGCATCAGGTTAAGTCTAGAGCACGAGCATTACGCTTGTAAGGAAGGCGTGTTTTTCTGGTGTTCCTGCGAAACAGCGTGGAAATTAGGGCTGCGAAGATGAATGGCAACGTCTTCCGCGGGCTCCTCCCCGCAGTGAGAGGAGCAGCTCTCGCCCCCGCAAGCGGCCTGGAGTGTTTCCCCTCGGATTTAATGTACTTTCGAAAGATCTGTGGAAAACTCGGCGAGTTCCGAGGAGGCTCGTGAGGCTTCAATGGGCCTAAGCTGTTCGCACACGAACGAGTCATCCCGCTCCGCCCCG
>BOPP01000004.1:13859830-13912646 GCA_017312745.1 Gryllus bimaculatus | reverse complement strand
ATAATAATAATGATAATATGATAATAATAATGATAATATGATAATAATAATGATAATATGATAATAATGATAATAATGATAATGATGAGGTAGATGATTATGATTCAGTAACCTTCGTACTTGGTAAGTCTGCAGCATACATAAATTAATTAGTTTCTTTGTTCTCCAATATTTATTTACAGTATTTACAATTTCGACATACTACATTGAAATGCAAATATTTACACATTAATAGTTATGTTGATCAACGCTTGAAGAGTTATTTTGCGGTATTGATAATATTGACCTGCTACTATGTCGTAAGAAATGATGGTTAGGCTGATGGTTGGCGATGACTGTATGACTGTACTGAGCGTATTTCCTAATATTCTATTGTATTGAATTAATGTGTAAGACTTGTGGTTTACTATTTTTAAACTAAATTAATAAAATTTACGGCCTAAAGATATGTTTTATTATTTTCCAAGTGGATTCCCTTGCGACGTTCCGGTTAACGGGTAGTAACTAATCAGTTAATACCTGTAAGGAAGTAATAAAGTTTCTTGTCATTTATTTTATGAATATAAATTCATATAATGTGACAAATATTTTAAAAACATGTTATTTTAATCGTTTATTAAGTAGAATTTAGAGCAAAATAACAAAAATACTGATTTGCACCGAAAATCGGAGATTAGTCTATCTCAAAATTTATTTAAACCTTTTCCCCATTTTTTCATCGTTTTGTTAGATTTGGCAATTATTTATTTGCGAAAATATCATTTGTATTATATATTTATGGAAATTTGAAACATAGAATGTCAGAAAAAAGTAATTTAACGTCAAATTAACGTATACATATGGTCTCTCATATTTCTGCTAGTGAAGTTTTTGTTCGTCTTACTGTAAACAACCGTGGCAATTTAATACTTCGAACTCCTGCACTTGCGTAAATACAAATTTATTTCCCTATCTTTGTATAATGTTCATCATCATAACGAAATAAGGCTTTGCGGATGTGTAAAACATGGTTTAATAGAAAATTTGCAATACTATGAGAATAACGAAACGAGTTCATATTCCGAGGTAAATCTGTAATAATCATTACAAGTAGTACTAGCTCACCCAAGAGCTAAAATAACTTACTGTATTTTTTTACCTTTATCATAACTAAGTACTATATGAAAAAACTTCTTTACTACTAATTGAAATCTTGCAATCAAAATAGCAAAAAAATCGCGATTTAATTATAGTTGTCATGGGAATAGCAAAGCAGAAGAATGAATCATCAAAATTCAGTCAAACTAAATGTAGTTTTTGAAACGAAACACTGTTTTCGTGTGAGCTCCCATATTCAACGTCTATGTCGGCCAGATTGTTGGCCGTGAGAATAAATAAATTGTTGTAACTTCAAACATTTCATCAGATCTCTTCATATCTTTCACAGATCGACTGCATTCAACATATATTATATTTTTATAGGGATTCAACAAGCGAGATATCCTTGTATTACTACTCATTAAAAATATTCTTCCTTTGCATAGATCCTTGCATAATTTACTTCTTGTAAAGTAAACCGGAAAAGACTGTATTTAAAGAAGAATTCATACTAGTTGAATTCTGTCCAGAGAAATTAAAAAAAAACTCTCAACCTTGGCTTTAAGGATCATGTGGAAACTATTAGAAAGATAATCTAGAGAAAAGCCCTACGTTCAGAATCATTATAGGAAATTCGAAGAACAAATGTTGATAGTGAAAACAATATAATTTATAAATGATTTCGAAAAAATGTGACAAATATCCTTGAGAATCAAATGTCAAAATTAGGCACATGCCTTTAAAAACGATATATTTTTTATGTTTAAACTGATTATTTTTTATAAATTGAATAATCCAACAGGAAGGTCGAAAGCATTTACATCACAAAAGATAAAATTCTTGCATGCATTTATTTCATCAAAAGTCATATTTTTTTATATAAATTACTCTTATTAGTATGTAAATGAATTACTGTTCACAATAAGTTACATAAAATTGTTTTATGCTCAATTGTTGTGTTACTTTCCTTCTCAAAATGTCATTGAAGAAATTCCTTCTTGAAATTTTAAATTGACAGCGTAGCATACGAACGTGGGTCACCTGAATGTTTTCTGCCGGATACATGCGAGACCCTCGTGTTAACGTCGATACAGAATGTGACTGGCGGGTACAAGAGAACACATGACACACTTCATCGCGTCTAGCTGAAATGGCGAGATCTCATACAACGTCATTGTACAGATAAAGCATGTGGCAATTTTCGACTTGCTGTACACAGGAAACGAAATGTTGACATGAAGCTGTTACGAGAGCAACTCGTAGCGAATTGGCTAGTGCGTTCAATGCTTGGTGCAGGAATTCCAAAACCAGACGCACCAGGTTGAATTTGCGATGGACAAAGCATGCATGCAGCAGAATTCTATGAGATTCTTCGATTTCTTCTCTCACTTCCTAGCATGGGAAATAATTATAATATAATTGTAATAACGTGTAATGAATAACAATTATAACAAAGGGCATTAAATAAATGAAAAGATAAATAAAATCTTAATGAAAAATATAATTCAGTACCATTATAGTATAAAGCAGTGGCGACCAAGTGATTCATTTGGGTGATAGTAATATTGCTTAAGTATGATTGAGAAGCACCACCAGACGTTGCAGACTGTAAATAAACAATATTTGCATCGCAGCTTATGAAATTGTATTTCATTTTTTCTTCCACTTCGCACCAAGTGTGTGTGCGTGCGCGAGGGTGTTTGTGTTTTTATGTGTGTGTGCATTTGAGTACGTATGTATGTGTGTGTGTTTCATATCGAAATACGTTTTAAGATTTTTTAGATATAAGGTTTTATAAATCCGAAATATCCGCTAACATAGAAAAATGCGCAAAGAGAATTTGCAATTTCTTTGATAATAAAGTTGCTTCAATTTGTTGCTTTTGCGAAATACTGCTTTTATTCTGTTAAAACTTTTAAATGTCCTTCCTTATTCACAATATTGGAAAGTGATTTCAAAACTTGAAAACATTTCTCCTTTTTTGAATCACATAAAGGTCTACCAGCTGAATATAAAATGTTGATTGTACCAATCAGTTTTACTGAAATTGTGATTTAGATTCTTTAAAGCGCGTGAGTCCCTCGTAAGAGAGGAAATATTTTACTAGTGACTCAAACTTTCCCCTAGAAATAGATTTTCGTTACCCAATTGTCCACGTCTGCATTATCAATACCGCATACGACGATCGACGGTACGACGATCAGATTTGAGAGAAAAATTCATGTTGAATGAGATATATCATACATCATACGTGGGCTGTCCGTAGCCGCGCTGAAGCAGAAGCACCAAATTTGTAAACTTGTTTCTTAATATACTACAATTCTTACTTACAATTGTTAAATATACAATTATAGTCCTCATTGTTGAATTTATTTTCGAAAATGTATGCATTTGCTTCGTAACCACGATACTGAAACCAAAAAATGCCAACTTCCAACACTGTCGCATGCGGATAGTTGGTTGATTGCTTAATTATTCCGGACGCGTCAAATGCTGTATTCATATTTCCCTAAGTGTAGTGAAGGTTTTATGAAGGGAGATGGCAATGTTATTCCCCCACTGGATGGTGCGACTCGGCGCTGACTTACAAGCATGCAGCTCTCGCATTAATGGTCTGTTAATATTGAAAAGTGAATGGGAAGAATTGTTATTTTATTTTAAACCACTGAAGATAAGTTTGCTTAGCCATACTATATGTGTTCACGCCAAAATGTTTAATCCAAAGAGCAGAGTAATCGTTTAGCAGAATACAAATGCATCAATGAGTATAACGAATTTACGAATATAACTTGTGAATATCTTAAAAACAAGCTCTTCTTGTCAGGTTATCAACTGGTAGATTGTAGAAATTCATGGGTGCCGTCAATGTACGAGGTATTATCACAGTGTGAAGCGAGATGTAGCAGCAAGTGCTAGTCGAGGAAACTCTCATACCTCTGTAATTGACATTAAAATATATTGTTGCGCCACCGTCCAAGCCGCCAGAAGAGAGCAGGGAGCAAGTGGCCTTTCCTCCACCAGGTGAAAAGTCATGAGTACTCTCTCTCCCCTTAGCATTCACGGTGACACTACAAATCTTTCATAAATGCTGCACTGGAACAAGGCTTCCCAGCCTTACAAACCGCGTCGAGAACGCTAGTGCGTGTGTGCGATTCGTGTCGTCGTTTCTTTGTCGCCATGGTCTTCTTACAATGTGATGAAGTAGCTGATACTATCGATAGGAGAGGTTCAGTTCTTCTTCTAAACGCTTACATCCAATTACAAAGTAATTCGTCTAATTGTGTTTAGACTTTCTCCCCATACTTTCTACTTACGTATTAAAGTGAAAGTATTGTAATTCTGCAACAAAAATCAGCTTTTTTACCCACAAAACTCGAATTGTGTCCCCTTGATATCAAGAAGGGATTCGAGCAGGTAATTACATAGTGTAAATTGCTTCCTCTAAGAAATTGTGTACTCAAAATGAACGTTTTGTGGCTCCTTGATACATACAAATTGGTTGCCGGCAAAACGCATGCCTGTCCGCCAGTCCTAACCGTCTGTAGTCAACGCTAGCGCCTAATCCGTTCAGATGATTTTCTCTAATATTGATATTCGTTTCACTTGTAAACTTTTCGCGAAAGAAATGAGCTGCTTTGGAAGCAAATACTGTATCTGTGAATTGCAAGTAAGTATGCGTTAATGTAGGAATTCTTTCAATTTATGTAATATTTGTTAAGCGCGCGTACTGTTATAATAATAATAATAATAATAATAATACACTGGTGATTGTGAAAATTGCAACACCAAGAAGAAGACATTTGTTCCACAGATTAGGAATATCACAATAAACAAATTATTAGAATTATAGAACTGTACCTGCATTTTAACATTGAGTATTTAGTACGGTGTGAAGCCACCCCGCGCTGCCATAACTGCCTCTAGTCGTGGCAAAGATTAAAGAGAGCTTGGATTTGCTTCTGAGGCACACACTGCCTCATTGTTTCTATACGTGACCACAAAGCTTCGACATCGTTTGCAGGAGGACCAGAACTAACAAGTTGCCGACGGATCATATCCTAGACATGTTCGATGGGCGACAGGTCAGGCGAACGTGTAGGCTAGGGAAGCAGTGATACCCGTCGTTCTTTGTGGAAAGCTTCGTCAAATACAATCGATCATTGTCCTGCTGAATTATGGCATATGCAGCTGGTTGTTGGAGGGCAGTACCTTGGCCTCTAAAACCTCCCTGATGTAGTGGTAGCAGATTTCCCTCAATATGTATGAGGCGAGATCACTCATTGTAAGCAGTGGTGCATCAAACCATTGCACTTGGCGTTTGTCCGCTATGGCGCGGAACAATGCAGGCTGGGAGATTGCGAACACCATGGTAACGTTGAACACGAACGCGGCCATCGCAGTACCCCAAATTGACTCTTTCAAAAACACTACATTTTGCCACTCATCACACCAGTAAACACGTTTATGTGCCAATTGCCTGAGTAGTTGGTGGTTTCTGATCAACGGAATCCAACGCAGTGGTATGCCAGTTTAGCCCTCAGCAGACGGCGTCGAACCGTCAAACCATCCGTTGCAGTGCCCCAAAATCGAACTAACATTGTTAACGACGCGGTTGTGTCGGTTACGACCATGTGGACAAGGTCATCTGACACTGTGATCGCATTGTGTGGTCCAGTATCTGCTCGTCGCTGTGTACGACCCTCTTCTACCCACTGGTTCCACACTTCCATCACTGACGTAGTAGCGCGCCACGTTCGAGCCGCAATGTCACGGTACGACAAACCCGCTTTTGGAGACCGATCATTCTGCCCCATCGAACTCACTCAGGGGCTGATATTGTGCCCATTGACGTCGACGAGGTTTACCGGCACTTGCTTGCACGTTTTCACGTTATTTGACGGCTCTACCCCGACTGAGTGTGGCGTAACACTGACCTGGCCTGTCACATAAAGGAAAGCTCTGCTAGGCCAACGTGCACGTTATCTCTCGGCAAATATAATCACTTCTTATGGATACACTGTTCTACACATCGACCAATTTTTAAGTGATTTATATCATTCCTTCTGGGTGTTACAATTTTTACAAATGCCAGTATATATTGATGGTGTTATTGCGTCATCAAATTCATGCTTTTTCGCACCGACTTTTTAATCCAGTGTGATATAATTTTTGTGGATGTTGAGGCGCTCGTCGAGTCATCAAATATACACTTGAAGAGTTGCGTAATACATCACAACACCGCATTTCTTCAGACGAAAGTTCAGCAGCTTCTTTGTTTTGTTTAAAAATAGCATTTTAAACAATAGAAGCGAATCAATACAAAACAGAAATATCCTATCGTGGAATGTGTAATTTCGGGATATTATAAACATAAATAGCGGGTGTAAATGACTATTAAAATAAAGTAAAACTTGGTGTGTTACCGTGTGAAACGTAGTGTGGAATAAATCATGACATTATAAACGTGGAAATCTCTTAAATTCTAACACGAAATCGTTTTATTCACCGTATGACAGTTCCATTAGCCTTCTAGAAAGGCAACGGCACTCTCCACTGTTGCACAGATGACTTCTGAGAAGTAGATGGAATTACTTTCAAAGTACTCAGAGGAGCAGCGTGCCGCATTTGTGAACGCGTCAAGATGTGAAGGGAAAATGGAGAGTCTTGACAGAATAGGTAAACGGTGTATTTGCATTCTCGCGGTGCAAGTGACGAAATTTACGGTAGGAGATCTCATCTCCTCTGCCCGCTACCGCACTCGAACCAGAGACCCTGTGATGTCCCGAACCTGACCGCAACCGCGCTGCTGCTCTCGCCGGCAAAGGGCGCCTGGCGCCTATGATGCATATTCATGGTGGCTCGTAAGTGCCCTCTGGGTGCCCTTTCTCTCCCTTTCGTTTCCACCCCGCTCTCTGCCAAGGCAGCGCCGCCGCCGCCGCCGGAATCAATCGCCTGACTGCGTTCCTCGCCACCGCCGTGTCTCTGACAAGCACTTCCCAGTCCGCCAGTTTCGGACACGCCGCCCTGGGAATTCTGTCACAGTTGCCCCTTCATGACACTGCCATGCTGTGTGCCTTGAAAGGAACGCGATTTGAATAATGCGAAGTACGTCGCGAACATGATAACGAAAATTTAGAGCGCAAGAGACCTCTACTGAAACATTACTTTCAGCTTTATTTTCCATTAATATAATAATGTCATTAACTTAATATTTGAAATTGCGTTGTTGCTCCAAAACTAGACTTGGGATTTTCTTGTAATTGCTTGTTCGTTTTCCACTATTTTTAGGCCGCGAAATAAGAATGTCTTCTAATTAGAGTATAAGGTTCATTTTGTTCGAATTTTTTTATACAAGTTTTTACGCATTTGAATATATTTTACATTTTCCGGATCATTCGACATAAAACTATATTCATCATTTTTTGATTCTATTTAACAAGGCACTCCTGCATTTAGTTGTATACTTTCCGCTGGTATTTAATGTCAAAATTTTCATCATATTAATGAAATTTTCTTATTGATAAATTCCCAGACTATTAAAAAATGCCAACTCTGCAGCAGCAGAACCAAGGGAACATGTCTGATAATCGCCTGATCTCTGAAACATACGGGTACTCCACAACGAATCTTTTCCATTTCTGCTTTGTCCGTTAAGATTAACATATTAGGTAATGTAAAATCTCTGTTTTGTACCTAGTATCTCCAATAACACATCAATCATTAAAATTGGTGTAAAACACGAGTAGCATTCACAAAAAATTGTTTATAGTACTGAATATGTAAATAAAATATATAATACTACTCGTAAATATTCTTTTACTATTTCATATTTTTCTAAATATTTTTTAATTTTCTCCACAATGTAAAAAAAATGGATGTTGTAGCTTTAATCATTACTGGTATTCTATTTATTTTGCATACCGCAGAGAAATTTTATTTTACCAAAAGGATTGCGATTGAAAATAACATAATTAATATGCGTCATTTCAATTTCAACACTAGTCAGAGATCAAACTGCAGCCTCTTTTTATAACATCGTTTACTCCAATCTATTTAAAATGTTGATTTTAAAATGTATAATGTGGATAACAGTTTCAAGTTCAACAATTCAACAGTTCAAGAATGTATTTTAATGAAACTAAAGAATTTATTTTACTTCAAAATAGGCCTTACTTTTTCTGAAATTTTAATTACATAATATTGAGATTGAATAAACAATTAATTTAATAAGTCCAATACTTTGCCTAAAGGATTTCGGTAGTATTATCGAGAATTCTTCACCAAATATTGGTTGAATTCGACCTAGCATTTTAGCTGATGCCAAATCCTTGACGCATCATTCTAAGTCGCGTACTTGATGGCTGTAGCTTTCAATCTAGAGTAAGGCATATGCATTTTTGTGCATTTGTGGCGAGGATGACTTTTCAGAATATATACGTTTACCATCTGAACATCCCAACCGAAATAATTTATCTTCCATCGTCATTTACTTTTAAAAATTACTACATCATCCTTCGTACAGTATAAAGTGAAGGTAAGCTATTATTGTGATTTCTTGCCTAGGGAGGGGAAAGCAAAAAATGCGTAAGCCGCATCTCTGGCATTCGCACAGAATTGAAATTGCGACTCTCTCTGTCTCTCTTCCCGTCTCTCTCCGTCTCTCCCTCTCTCTCTCTCTCTCTCTCCGTCTGTCTCTCCGTCTGTCTCTCCGTCTGTCTCTCCGTCTGTCTCTCCGTCTGTCTCTCCTCCGTCTCTCTTCTCCGTCTCTCTCTCCGTCTCTCTCTCTCCGTCTCTCTCTCTCCGTCTCTCTCTCTCCGTCTCTCTCTCCGTCTCCCTCTCCGTCTCCCTCTCCGTCTCTCTCCGTGTCTTTCTCTCCGTCTCTCTCTCTCTTCGTCTTTCTCTCCTTCTCTCTCTCTCTCTCTCTCTCTCTCTCTCTCTCTCTCTCTTCGTCTCTCTCTCCGTCTCTCTCTGTTTCTCTTTGTCTCTCAGTTTGTTTATATCTCTGTGTGTCTGTTTGCCTCTGTCTCCCTCGGTCTCTCTGTATCTGTCTCTCCCGAGCGAAATTTCCCAATCGCAAGGGCAGAAAAGCAAAGAAGACGCCCTTAATACTCGTACTTCAGAATGTGGCGGGTTGCGTACAGCGTCATTACATAGAGCGGCCTGTTCGGGGGCGCTTGAGTCGGCATAAAATCATCAACACACCATGTGCATGTGCATGCAGCGCATGTACGCTGGCGTATGCAAATTCACAACTACCTATATTCTTACTACAAGGGCAAGCAATAAGTTGACAATGTTTCATCGCAATCGGAGGACGGTACGGCTGCGCATTAAGTAGGAACCAACAAAGATACAAACAAATATTGTTTTTATATATTATATTTTGACATATGTACCTCATTTTTATTGCAGAAAATATGTATGCAATCAAAAGTACCAAGAATCATTTGTTTTAATTTCATCCATACCATTTTTGCAATAAAATAACTAAAAACATGGTACATTAAATTGTAAGAAAAATATTTCCCTTCTATAAAAATACATCCGTAAGTGTTTTTTTGTACCTCTTCAACTTAAGTTTTTAACTTTAAAGGTTGTAAAGATAAACTTTAAAGGTAAAGGTTGATTGGGTGTTCTTTGAAAAACTGAATTTTAAAAAACGAGATATTAAAGTTGCACTGTTCAAGTTTCTATGCATATTTCTAAATCTCAAACAAATGTTACCTCATCCTATTTTACTCACCCTTAACGTCATCATTTAGAAAATGTCGTGATACATTGTTATTTTTCATATAATAGTAAAATGGCAACCTTGATGAATCATCTAAAATTCTGCATACAGTTTGACACATTATTTAGTATTGTTCCTAAGTACGTTCAGTGAGTCTAGTATATGAGTATACTAATGAATCACCGGCTTATGTGCTCAGGCCATCACCAGATGTCACTGCAGGGTCTCTTAATCGCTAGGTCCTAGGGTTCGAGTCCTGACGCTGACACGATTTTCGACACTTGCCAGATAGCTAGGTTAAATTCAGCTGTCTGCAAGAGAATTCTAGCGGCCGGCTACTCTGATCGGTAGTTTTCCGCAGTTTCCCCTCTCAGCACCAGACGCATGCCGAAGAAGTACCCTAAGAAACAGGCCACAGGCAGCGTGTGAGCTTTCCTTCCTCTTCCTTGTCCTATCGTCACCCCTTCCTTTCACACACTTACACTTACATACACTTTACTTCCACACATGTTGGGACGCTAGTCGGAAGCTTAGAGCTTGTCCCGGCTAGGGTTGTTCGCCACTGCAGGAAGACACTTAGCGGGGGGACAAGCCGACGTGTAGGTCGGCACCTGATCTCGCTACCCTGGAGATGGAATTCTTCGCCACCTCTTGTGACAAAAAATAAGTACTTAACTTACCGGACTAATTACTACAGCAGCTGAAGCGCCCGGAAACAGAATAATAAATTAAGCAACTAATTTACTAATATACTAATGTTCTAATACAGTCGAAATTAAATAACTTAGACAATTGGATTAGATTTCATTTGCATTTATAGGCTATATTGAAACATGTAATCCGATCGATAGTGAAACGTATATACACCGTCAAATTCTGACACAATCAGAGAGATTTCGTGTACCTGCCGAATATTTATGCATTAGGTGTAGCCTACCAATAAGAGACAAATGTCTCTTATGTAATCTTGTTATATAAAATTTCCTTCATGTACTACATTGAAACAAGTGATCATATTATACTTCCTCTTGCATTATCTAGAAGCTCATTGCAATTATTATTAGACATATGTATCTTGATCCAGCATAACACACACACCTGAAAATACATCGTTTAATTATTGGATCACTATGGCCGTTGGCTGCTTCAAAGGTTGGTTAGAACAAGCAAAGTGAACAAGACGATGAAAAATATTACCCTCTTTCTTTTCCGCAATCGCGTAGAAAATATGAAATTTGTAAATAAGTTTATATGTGACAATGCGTTAAACTCTTATATTTTAATCGATAATATGTGATTGATTATTTTAGGTGTGATAATCTAATATTAAAGTAATTCAATTACACAGATTTTAAATACACATTAAACTTTAAAAATGCATATATTTTCAACGATTGCTCGAAGCCCACGCATGTGAGAACTCTAAATAAAGAAATATAATGATATAGTAATTGTAACTTTTGTAGCAGTAGTAACTAACTTGTGCATGGCACAAAAACATTGCATATTAGTTAATCATTTTAAAGAGAAAGTTATCACTATTGCAAATATGAACCGTCAGTTTCCCTCCCCTCCCCTACCCCTTCCCTCCTCCTCCAACCGCTTACTCCCATTCCCGCACCCCTTCCTCTCCTCTCGTTCCCTCTTCCCTCCTTTCCCGTTCAACGCACTTCTGCTCCCATCCCTTGCTCACCCTCCCTCGTCCCTCCGTTGTCCGCTTCCCCTCTCCTCGTCACTCCCCCTCCTCGTCCCTCCCCCTCCTCGTCCCTCCCTCCGTCCTCCCCTCCTCGCCTCCCCCTCCTCGCGTCCTCCCCTTCCTCGTCCCTCCCCCTCCTCGTGCCCTCCCTCCTCGTCCCTCCCCCTCCTCGTCCGCCCTCGTCCTCCCCTCCTCCGTCCCTCCCCCTCCTTCTCTCTCGCCCTCCTCGTCCCTCCCGTCCTCCATCCCCCATCCACCCGTCCAACCTCCCCTCTTCCCTTCTCGCATCACCCTCCTTCATTCTTTCCCATCCTCTTCTTCCTCCTTTTCCTCCACCTCTCCTTCTCTTTTTAGTTCCACGTCCCCCAACACTTGGTTTCTCTTTGCCGAGCCGCCTAGGCGGAGGTCTTGCTTGCATGACGAGCGCCTTGATTCCCCATTCCAGAGCCAAAGCACCAAGGTAATTAACGGATTCGGGCAGCCCGTCAGTAGCAGACGACAGAAATTCAAGGGGCTAGTGAAATTGTTTCACGATAAAATTATGATTTTAGTAACACCTAGATATTAAATTATATTTTTAAACTGCAATTTTGCTGTCCAAATTTTCCTTTTTGATACATATTATCAGTTTGTATCAAAAATAGAATAGCTGCCCCACATCGACCTCAGAAACTTTGTATTTTCTTTTGTGATGAAAATATATTTTTCGTAATAACTGGCATGTCGACAAAACGATACCAAACAAGGCATGAAAGCCGCTCTTAACGGACGGCCTTCATTCAAGATTTTAGCGGCCGTCCTCTGTTGAGAACACAGGCCAATGAGATTTTGCTTAAGATGGTGTATTGGCACTTATATTACAAGAAAAATGTACTTATAATTTGTCATAAAGACATAAAGTATTGACTATATGATTTTTTTCTCATACAAATGTAGTATTACAAAAAGGATTGAACCACAAGCAACAATGGAATTGGTTGATCTTAAAACATAGCTATCGCCTCGGCTTATAAACTTCAACCGTTCTTTTTTTGCTTTATAAGAACCAATCACGTTAATAAATAATCTTTACACATGTATATAACAAAATTCTCCTTACTGAATGCATCCGAACACGGCTGAGGAGTGCCGAGGCGCAAGTCTCCGAGGAGGAGTGGATTGTACGGGGAGGGGAGGGACGCGTTGTGAGCCGCCGCCCTGCTCCGCAGCGTCGTGGTCGAGCAGCGCGCCCTACGTCGTGGTGGGCGGCGACCAGACCAGCTGCCGCCTGGTGGGGCTGCAGCCCGCGCGCAGCTACCACGTGCGAGTGCTGGCGGAGAACAGCGTGGGCCGCTCCAACGCCAGCGAGGTGCTCACGCTCACGGCGGCCGAGGAGATCCCCGGCGGGGCGCCGCTCGACGTGCGGGTCGTCGCCAAGAACTCCGACACCGTGCAGGTCACCTGGAAGGTACGCATTCCTTATTTTCTATCTATCTTTCGTTTCTTTTCTTTTTTCTTTTCTTTTCTTTTCTTTTCACCTTTCGTGCTTGGTTGTTTGCCCGCATTCTTGCCTTATTTATATGTCTACTAAATGACGTATCATATATACCCGGATATAATCATCTGTTAGGCAGGAAAAGGAATGCATTCTTTGTATGATGGATTTTTGACCCCTGCCGGTTACCGGTAACAATTTTGATCTTTAATTACTTCGAGCCTAAATGTGCTTCCTCAATTAATATAAATGCATTAACTAGGAAATCCTTTAGACTGAACGAACGAGTGTTTAATTTTGGTGAATTAACTCACTGTCTTCTAGATATTAGCGAAAAACGGAAAGACTGCTTACTTAAATTTTGCTCTAAGAAGTACCAAAGATGAATGTGAGTAATATAAGAAATCTCATAGACATAGTAACTTTTCTCTAGTTTTAAGAAACACGTGTACATTTCGTTAATGTGAAAAATAAAACAGAAGATTTCTATGAAAAATACTACTGATACATGAACAGCATATATTCTCTCACATTATTACAAATTTTCACAAATTTGGAAAATTCAAGATTCAAAGAAAATGGGACCTGCCCCATTTTTAAGCGTCCTTTGCTCTTGCAATGCAAAAAATAAAGAAAAATGTCCAAGCTGTTTTTGAAAAAATGAGTAATTATAAATTACATTTACTTTACGATTGACGGTAAAACTCTTGTCTGTCGGTCAACGCTAGTGCCTAAACCCTTTCAAACAGTTTTCTCCATAAATGATATATCCCGACCGATCTAGAAGATTTTTTTATCAGATAAGAATCGCAAAAGATGCATAAAAAGTAACCCAAGTGTTGTTTTCGTGTAACTGTCAATTTTTGGAAATTCTCAAAGTTGCCAATGCAGGGAGCAAATAATGCTGTTGTAGCAGCAGTATTTACTATAAAGTTTCTCGAAGTACAATGCACAATACTCTGGATAAAATGGCTCGAGTGTCATTTTCTTTAAAACTTCTGAATTTTCAAACATTAAAAATATTGGTTCCCGTATCTGTAGCGCTTCGTTTAGTGAAGAGAGTTTTCTAAGAGATTGCTGAATTACTTACAGTATATCTATACAGGTTTCAAAGTAATAATATTACAAAACCATCACAAATAACAAGAAAAAATAAGTGTAGCATCATTAATTAAAATTGATACCATGAAAAGTTTTTACAACACAAATTCATGTGCGTGCTGTGACATTATCTTTAATCCCTCTATTTTGACCTGCACAATAGAGGAATATTTAATAAAGCTTTACTGAGAGGAAAGTATTTACATTTCATGTTTCATTAAAAAATATGTATTAAATGACGTCGGCCTTGGAACTTTCTTCTCAAGCGGCTTTGTAGGGCTTTGGTGAAAGAAAACCTTTGCTTTGTGGTCGGAAGGTAGCACTTAGAAAGAAAACAACCTTCAGTACGCACATATGATGTACTGCATTAAAATTGAAGATAAAGTAAATAGGATATTTTCTTAATATTAGGGACAATAAAAAATAACTCATATCACATTAAAGGTTACATATTTTTTTATTTTCACACAACACTTTAGTTGACGAATAGCTTGACGTTTTGGTTATATATGTATTCCCATCTTCATAAAACATTACTGTAAATCAATATTAATAAAATTTTGATATAATCGGTCACTGAAGTCACTACGTATGTGAATCATTTTTAAAATACTAGCAAATAACTGGATATAGCACCAAATAAAGGCAAAAATCGCACCTAGAATAAAATATTTTGTGTGAGTATAAAATAAGAACTCTTATTATATAGACGAAGATGAAAGTGTTGAACTGTGTCCTCGTCAAATTGAACTGCACTGTAACTGTTGTGTACTAAGTGTGTACATCGGTTGAAAGTTGAGAAAATTGTAATACAATTGTTTAAAAAGAAATAAAATGTTTAAAATTCTTAACATCCATTGGAAATCCAATGTAAATAATATTTCGTTTATCTTTTTTCTTATCTATTCCCCCTCATTGTTGAATTCACTATCAAAATAGTTTACTTTTCGCCACTAATAATTATTCACTTTTGTTTTACATTTTCATCTTAATTTTTATTTATATTTCGAATTAAGTTTTCACGAAAAATGTTCTTAATTTCTAGATGAATTATTAATAATATTTTGAAATATTTAGTCCTTTTAAGGTTTTATTCTTTTTCCTGTATTTCTTGCGTCATTTTTATATGCACAGTAATATATCACAGCTTACCGAGTCCATAATGGTTCTAACCTTACGAACCGTGGTGTGCCACTTTCAATAACTGTACACAGGATCTTCTATCCCCAATCTCTGCTCTTGGCTACAGCACGCAGAGTCAATATTTGCATTAATTACGTTTTGCTTCCCCACGAAAGGGCTCTTAGATATCCCTACTTCATGAACGGTATCTTAGGAAAAGGAAAGACCTGGAGGAGTTTGTGACGTTACAAACAGAATAGTGTGTATAAGAAAACTTTCTTTTATCGAACTTGGACGTTAATAAAAGTTCCGTTTTAGCGAAGAACGTACTGGTGTCGTAACTCCGTGTCAAAAGCGTGTTCTCGTGTGTTATGACAAAATATTCATAATCGACCGGAAAATTCCATTCACCATGGGATGTTGGCTGTAGAACGTGATTTATAAATTTCATTTTCGTATCAGAATGGGGGACAATTCTAGTTGCCTGTCATAAGCTTCATCTTTTAACTACTAGAAGTCTAAATCCCTTTTGATTTAAATGCGCATGAAATCTGTTAAGCCTCTTATTGTCTTTACTATCAAGCACAAAACTTTTCACGCTTTTGTTTTCTTAACAGAGAATTTATATAATCCTTCTGCTATAACTCTACAACTTTGTTTACTTCATTCCGTTTCGATTTAGAGCATTGTGACAATTAGATCTTCGAATGCACGTTTGATGGTGAAAAATTAGAATTTTTTTTTTCATTCTCTCTTTCTGCGCAGCCACCGGAGAAGCACTTACACCACGGTGAAATCATGGGTTATTACATCGGTTATCGCGTCAGCAGCAACTCCTCGGAACCCTTCCACTACAACACGCTGGAATCGGTGCCTGGCACGGAGCTACGCAGCACGCTGTCTGGACTACGCAGCTTCACCGAGTACAGCGTACTGGTGCAGGCCTACAACCGAGCGGGCGCCGGACCGCGCAGCCCTGAAGCCACCGTCACCACGGACGAGGACGGTAAGAGACTCCGCCGCGCAACACGAACCGACGGGATTACTCTCGACAATGTTCCAAAGCTTCAGTCGGTATTGAACACGGCGTAATTCTCCTTGAACCTAGTAAATGTGCCGGAATGGCGTTGCCTCTTATACCTATCGGCACGGCGGTGTCTGTCGCCCGGGTTCCCAGACGGGCACCCATCCAGGGATCATCGGTACCTTGAGCTGCTTAACCTCCTTGATTTCACGATGCGTGGTTAAGCTGTTCGACTACCGACGCCGGCAGCCCCTCCGGGTTTCCATCCCGCCAGCCCGTTTGCCCATGGAGGGGAGAGGTGACATTTTTCTCCTCTTAATTTAATAAGCACACACCCTTTTGCTCGATCATCTGACTTCATGGTAGGGAGGCCGGGACATTTCGAAATAAAAGTTGATTTTATTGTACTTACATGTAAAACAAGTGCCTACACACACGCTATCGTGTTGTAAGTTTGGCATGTTAACATATGGTTTAGCTGAAGCTATGAGAGTCAAGCACAATAATGTGTACAATTTATTGTAAGGGAGTACAGTTGGGGGAATAAATTTTTTAATTACATTTAGAATACCAACGCAATGTGTAAAGAATTGTTTCCGATGTAGGTAAATCTGTGTTAAATTAATTTGGTATGTGGACATTACTAATATGAGTTATGATAAAAAATTAAAATTCTCGAAATATTTTTAAACATCTTCTAGTTTCAAAATTTTGTATTTGGTTTAAATATATAGTATTTCTGGAAAATCGTATATCCAAATAAATTCTGAACTCAAATAATATGCGATATTTCCAGTCACAAGTTATATTTAATGATAGAAGTTTTAATCTCATATGTGAGATCCTCATCAGTATATGAAACGATATTGTTACGAAAACAATTTTAACAATCGTTATATTGACAAATTTATGTTTAAAATTCTCATAATGCAAAGTAATGTTAACTATAAATATTGTGTTGGCTTAAATAGTAACAGGTCATCAGTTAACAACCCAATATTTATATTCAACATATATTTTGCATTTTGAGATTTTTGAACAGAAATTTGACTATTAAAACTTTGTTTAAAAAATGTTTTTACAAAAATATAGTTTCATAATTCATATCATTAATACAATATTTTAACGTATGACTGGAATCATCGGCTGTTATTTGATGGTTTTAATCTTGTGATCATTGAACTTCTTAAGTACTGAAATAACTTTTAAGCAAATAAGGCAATAAACAGACTTGTGCTTCGTTGAATAATGTCCTCTTTCATAAACGTTCAAAAATAAAAAATCTTGAAGCATGTTTCTTAAAATTAACACCTGCGTAATTTTTAATGTTTTTGTGAACCGATGTAAGATATTTCTATTGTCTTTTTGTCACCGTATCACCATATCAACGTTATTCGCGATCTTACGCTAAAAATGTAATACAAATTGCATCACTAATAAACAAACTTCATCACTAATAAAGCACAGAAAATAATCGAATCACATTTATAACTTTACTAAAACTTCCTCGGACCCTAACTGTTGGGACCTCCCAGCTTGCGTAAAACGGTAAGTTAAAGAAAAGAGCTGCTGTCTGGGAATAACGTTCGCATCAGAGTAATCATCGTACAACTTACGTTTCTAAATTAAGATTCTCGTCGAAAGTGAGCTCTCGTAAATGAAAATAAATAACTTTCATTATTGAAGGCTTTTTCTTTTAAAAATCGTAATCCACAGCATTGAAGAAAACAAAATGTAACTCTGTGTTTCAGTTCCCAGTGCACCTCCTGTGGACGTACAATGCACAGCTCTGTCTTCCCAAACAATTCTAGTATTGTGGTCGCAGCCTCCGTCGGGAGAAATTAATGGAATTCTCTTGGGTTATAAAGTTCTTTACAGACCAATGACAGAATGGGAAGGTGAGTATCATTAAATGGACTTCGTAAGAATTCAGTATTCATTTTCAATTCCAAGAAATTAATAGATTTATTCTTGTGGACACGTGGATCAAATAATGTGTTTAATACAGCAAGAGAATACTGAAAAACTGGTTACACCTGTGCCTAAAGAAGTACAATAAGTACAAGTCTTACATGACTTAATACGTATTTTATTTATAGAAATACTTATTATCTATTGTTTTATGAAAAAGTGGCAATTACTTCAAATTTAAAAATCACGTTATGGAATTTTTTGTTGTATAATATGATTATCATACACCATAAAGCATTGAAACTTGCCAAACTCGTTGTTCCATGATGTTTTGCTGATAATACTTTAGGAATGAAAATATATTGTTGATTAATGTTCACATAATTTCAATTGTATTGTGTGTTCCCGTTCATTGAATTGCTCTAACACACATTTTAATTATCAGTCTGCATTAAACGCTGTGTATCATTAAGAACCAATTTTTCAGAGCATAAATATTTTTTTCTTCTCTCCATGCTGGACATATTCACGTTAAAATACTCAGACTGTATGAAATTACTCTTGAGAATGCAACTCCAGAATCAAAACTTGCATTTGACAGGAGAGAGGAAAACATGGCCACAAACATAACCAAGATGCGACTGACCAGCATATGAGTCTGACTAGCATATGTGTGCGAACGTTCACGATCTATTCTATTACTAACTTACCCTGATACATGTAATGCATCATAACTCGCTTGGTCAAATAAATTCACAATTGCCTTGAAGACGAGTGTATATTATACTAATTGTCTCTCAAAATATAAAATATGTCAAATACATGTTTTACGAGCATTCTGTGAACGTTTTATCTGACGTACCTACGAGTATAAAAATTAAATTTAACCTCTGAATTTTGTAAAGTCAACACCTCAATTGAAGAAATCCTCCCATGCGTTTGGAACACACTGACAGTAGTAGTGAAACAGTACCTGAGTCTCGGAATCTCGCCTACAGAAGCAAGAAACAGTTGTTTCGTGGATCAACTTGATAGTCAATGAACTTGGACACTCGGCGTGTATCCGTGACCGCAAAATTCTCCAATGAACATTAAACCTATTAAGAAGAGAACAAAAGATGTATTCACAGATGTGTAGGTTGTTTGCATACACATGCGTTATGTTGCAGCTGCATGTCTGTTGTTATGATGTTTCAAATGTGTAGGAATAAGTTTATTTCAATGAAATGAGAAGCATTGTGGAACGTCAGAATTTGATGAAAAAACTGTGTACAATTATGTAATTAATGACCGTCTAAATACAGGTGATTACATCGCATCCATTAAACATCCACTTTTTGTGTCCCTAAATCAATCTGGAGACCATTGAGGGAAATCGTCCGCCTTGATTCTCCTTATCCCACATACATTGGGTCTTTTTATGTTTGACCATTGTTGTTATCTTTTTTATTTAATTTACATCGCTTCAAAAGCATTACATAGAAATTCCACTGTTCCAGATCTCTCGCCTCATGCTGAACAGACCACTCAGGATCTGAAACTCGAACTCCACGATCTAGCTCATTTTTGCAATTACAGTATTGAAGTGAGGGCGTATACAAGAAAAGGAGACGGTGTCGCAAGTAGACCAATATTTTGTCGAACCCAAGAGGATGGTAAGTATTTTCACTTTCACATTTATAGATAAACTCAATAAGTCGTACATCTATTACTATTTCCTTCTACCTTTCTATCGCCTTTTCGTGTGTCATTCTAGAATTTTTATAAAAAACAAATATACATTTATGCATTAATGGGGTATAAATTACTGAATAAAACCTACCTTTCGAATGCTTTTTTCTGTAGTCTCAATGTTTTCATCTATATCAACATCTCTACGCTCAATATCTCGCTTTACTTTCTTATCCAACGCCCACATCCAGTTTTTCCCAGAGGCTGAAAACTGAAAACAGTAACGTGACTGAAAACGGTGCGCTGCAATCGGCCTGCACTGGTAGCCAGAATTCTTAAGCAAGCTATGAAGTCACGAAAGTTAAGCATTTCTAGATACCGCTCACTTACACGTAAAATGAAATCCATTCGACGCTCTTTTGTTTCAACAAAAGTCGATGATCATCCTTGAGTTGAAACAAGTGGCGGCTTCATGAGGTAGGCGGTTCCTACTCTGATAAATATTAACTACTCTAATACTTTACATGCAAAATAGAATTTAAATTACCCTTACAATTTTCGCAAGTATTTTTCATCTAGAAATATAAAAAAAAGCATTACATTATCGTGGTACGTGGCTTCAACATGGCTTTTACATTGCAGCTAAAATAACATTCTCTTAGAATGTATATTTCATATTACCCTCTTTCAACTAACAAAGTACTAAGGTCAAATTTTGATGATTTTTTGTACTCGAGCACAAATTGTATTTCAGTATAATATAGTAATTCAGAAAATGTGTATTATTAATTAATTGAAAAAGTTGGCAATATCTTTACGCCGGGTTCGAATATAACATCCTCAATCAGTTCCGTTCGTTCCTGCTCTCCGATGGAAGATAATTCAACTCCTCCAGAACCTGGGCTTACAATTTAGGGTGCACTCACCAAATGCATGCACTCGCTCAACGAATGCAGGCTTGTAGATGACATCAGAACTAGGGAGCACATCCGTACCTGCGCATACGTCGGGCGAGCTGCATATGCGCGTACTTCATTGTGGCAGTTAGATATTCACATTACAAACGTCACAGACTGACTGGCAAGCAGATGCAGCTTACGAGTTTCGACGGCCACAATTTAGTTTAATTGGGGGTTAATAATTACTTTCAGAAGGTATAACATTCATTTTAATAAACTTAAAGTGAAGTGAAATAAACGACTTTACTTAAGTTTTCTTTAAATTTACCGAACCAAATATGTTCAATCGTACACGTGGCTGTGTTCAATGGTGAAAGGCCACCGTGTACGTCCGAACACTTTTCTTATATTTTTCTTTAATAAATGGAAATAATCTCAGTTACGTAATATAAATGTGTCGATACTAGATATGCTTTTCTTCGTAATAATATATTATGAAAACATTAAAAAATTAAAATAAGACTAAGTTTATGCAAAATAACTTAAAGTATTTAAAGGCACAACACTCTACTAATATTAGAAATGATCCAAAAAAGAATTGTATGTGAAAATGGAAAATATTAATGCAATATCGCCAGTATTATATTACCAATGAAATATTGCAATATGGAAGTAAATGTTTCAAGTTCATTTTACACTTACAAATCTGCACAAATTGCATTATTATCTATTGATGTATGCCCAACTTTTTAAGAGAACCACCAGCCGCCAAGTTAATCCATAATGAAAATACGCTCTTAATTGTTCAAAAGTTATTTTTCTCTTACGATAACATTTGATATGCAACAACAAGGGAATGGTCAGAGGCGATATGTCGAAACAAACCCTGAATTATTGTAACCGAATGTACACGTAAAAGAAAGTACACACATAAAGGTTTAGCCGCTCGTATGCACCGAAAGCATTTTTTATACTTAAAGTATGATTTTTTTGCAGTGCAATAGCAGGAAGGTTGTATAGCCCTAGAAATAGTAGCACATTGACCCCGTTTACCAAATGTACAAGTAATTAGTATGAGCTTGAGGTCTACACCGCTGAACTGTTCGAAATAAAGGAGTTTGGATGAATGGAAGCGCTAAGCGGTGGGTGTTTGAAAATCTTGGGTTTATTTTTATTTCATCATCTTATTATTAGTTAGTGGTTTTACGAAACAAGTGCCTGCGTTAAAAATTAGAAAAAATCGCCCACTTCAGTACGTAGTTCACTTTTAGCATACATGTAATATGCATATCATTTGTAGTTATTACTACAAAAAACATTATTTCACAATTATTTATATTTTCGCTAAAATTAGTCGGACAAAATAAATATATCTCTGATATATTTGAGATGTATCACAGAAATAGTATGTTTACTCCTTTATACAAGTTTGTATCAGTTACAAAAATCGAAAATAATGTAAATAAATATTCATAGCATATAAAAAGACATATCAGAAACCAATCAGATAGGAATTTGGACAAGAAAAAAAGAAAGAAAATTTAGATCACTAAATATATTATATGTATGTACTAATGAACTGATGTTGAATTTAAAATAAATAATGGAATTTCTTAAAGTAATGACTTCTCTACCTACTCTCTACCTCTCTCTAACTACTTCTCCACCGAAGCAAGGTAAATTTTGCTGTTCTTTTTCAAGAAACCAACTCCGGAAAGGTGACAGGCAGGAGCACAACGCGCCGCTCGTACGTGGCACTAAGAACTAGGGCTGTACATACTCGCGATTCAAGACGCGACTCGAAGAGTGACAATAATAGATAATTTTCGAGGTTAAAAAATACTTCCAATGCATACGAGCAGCTCAAATTTTCTTGGTGCATCAACCGTCACACATCATTCAGCAAAAAAAATCAGTTCTTTTTTTTCTCGTCATGTCAACTCTGGCCATTCCCTACAGAGAAAACTCATCAAAACCATCCAAAAAAGTGACTTTTATTTTTAATTTGAAGTGCCTGGAGAGCCTGAAGAAATAAAGGCGCTTGTAATGGACGATGAAACGATACTTCTGTCCTGGAAACCACCTCAGTATCCCAATGGACGTATACGGAAGTATAAGGTGTACATGCGATCTTTGGATGGAGGTGGCTTGGTAAGTAATTATTTTTATTACCTTTATTACTTACAGTGATCCTGTTAGAATATGTATTTAATTCCCTAACACGATTCCTGTGGCAGCTCAAGGCATTCACTGATGTCACTGCAGTGCCTCTGACCCGGAGGTCCTAGCGTTCGACTCCCGGCGGTGGATAGGTCGAATTCAGCCGCTGTCTGGAAAAGAATTCTAGCGGTCGGCGGCTCAGAGCGGTAGTTTTCCGTGGTTCCTCCGATCAACATCAGGCAAATGCCGGAGCCCAAACAAACCGGCCACGGACCGTGCGCGATGCTTCCTTCCTCTTCTTTGTCTTATCCTCACCCCCTTACTTGCTCACACTTACACTCACATGCACCACACTACCATATTTGTTGGGAGACCATACTGGGGGCTTAGAGCATGTCTCAGCTGGAATGGTGCCACGCTGGTGGGAGGTTTCTGATTGGAGAAAATCTCCACAAGCCTACGTAGGTCAGCGCCGCATCTCGCCATCCAGCGGGGAAAGACTACAGTCACCTCCCGCGATAAAATAAATGCACTACACTTAAGGGATAAATGAGCTTAGCTGTAATCACTGATCAATCAATCATTCGCAATTTCAGAAAATTCAAAGGAAATGAGACCTACGCCATATTTTAAGCGTCCATTCTACTATCCGTGGACAAAATTTGAAAAGAAAACTTTGGAGGGATATTTGAGAAAATTTACTATTTTATAATTTGCATTAACTCCAAGCAGAAATTAAGCGAATACTACTCGTTTTGTCTTTCTCGCTCTTACTTCGCAAGAAAAGTATTGTATTCGCGCCGGAAAAAAGAAAATTTTCAGAGAAAAAACAAACTCTTATTGTCGGGCTATGTTTACAAAAAAAGTGGATATATATTATTCCTCTTTATAGTAAATTACTTCCTTAAACACGTTGTGTAGTCAGAATTCGTGTTGTGTTGGTCCTTGATACCGAAAAATCGATCTGTCTGTCGGCAAATCTGTCTGTCCGTCCGTCTTTCCGGCTATGGTCAAAGCGAGCGCCGACACCGTTCAGCCGATTTTTTATTAAAACTGATATTCCTCGAGCGTAAAATATGCTTATGGGAAGATATCATTTTGGTTGAAATCTCTGATTTTTCGAAAATTGCAAACGTTCAAAATATTTTTCACGTCTTCCTACAACTGTTATATTGAAGATAGAAATGTCGCATGAATTAAGCCTGTCGTTTAAATACAGATCGTGAAATAATGTCGTGGACAATATTTCGAAAATATGAGTAGTTTTCCAGTAATTTTGTGTTAAAGGCAATTTTTAAATCTTGTATTTTTTTCTCAAAAACAACTCAGAGTTTTTTCTTTAAATTTCTCTTCGCATGTGTCAAAGAACGGTAAAAAATTGTGCTAGTCTCATTTCCGGCAAATTCTTTTTTTTTTTTTTTCGAAAATTGCAAAAAGTTAACATTTCAAAACTACAAATTTGAAGACAGATATTTTTGTTTTAAACAAACTCTACATTCTCGGACATAGCGGCTTCGGCACGCTGATCTTGTCACCGAAAAAGATCTGAACTGAGTGTTCTTGTGTCCGACTCTACCACTTACACACACACACACACACACACACAAATACATTTGCATGCTGTCCAACACCATACTTGGTACATGTCGAGAATCAGTCGAAATCGTAGTTTGTCCCGCCTGTGGCACTGCCTCGCTGGCGGAGATACCTGGCGGCTCTCTATCACGGCGACGTGTAGGCCACCGCTAAAACTCGCTTTCTAGCAGGAGAGGATCACCGCCTCCGCCGTAGTTCAGATATATGCCCCTGTGGGACACCGCCCCAATTGGAACAAGCTCTAAGCTCCTTACTGGTCTCCCGACATGTGTGGCAGTGCATGTAAGTGTGTGAGCAAGAGGAGAGGATAGGACAAGGAAGAGTAAGGAAAGATCGCGCGCGGTCTTCGGCCCGTTTGTTAGGTTACTGTTCCATCATTCGCCTACTATTGATTGGAGGAACCATAGAAAACTACCGATCAGAGCAGCCGGCCGCTAGAATTCTCCTTCTGGCAGCGGCTGAATTTGATGTATCTCTGTAGCTAGTGTCGAAGATCCACCAGCATTTGGATTTAAACATTAGGATCTTCCGATTAGAACAACTGCAGAGTCAGCGGAAATGCACGCTCAGAGCTAAACTCAGCCGGACCAAGGCCCGGAAGAAGGCGTTAGTAAAGCCGAAACACTCTATCACCCGCGCTCGATGCGGAGCTGTCGTAATTTTCATTCCAATTCCGTCAATTCTTTAATTTTCGTTTTGCGACGTTTGTACCCGAAAAAGTACATTTTTACTTTCTCGCACTTACTTCGTACAAAAAGAAAGTATTGTAATCGTGCGCCGAAAAACTGTGAATTTTCGCCACAAAAACTCTTATTGTCGGGCTCTGATAACGAGAAAGTGGATAAATCTTCTTCCTGTATAAAGTAGATTACCTCCTCTAACATGTTGTGTAGTTAGTATTCATGTTTTGTGGGAACCAAATATCGTATCTTGGGTGCCGTGGGTACAGTACCTTGGTACCGAAAAATTCATTGACGGCAAAACGTCCGTCCGTCCGTCCGTCCGTCCGTCCGTCCGTCCGTCCGTCCGTCCGTCCGTCTGTCTGTCTGTCTGTCAGTCCGGCCTGTAGTCAACGCTAACGCCTAAATCTTTCAGCTGATTTCTTTTTCAAAATTGATTTTCCCTAATCTATATTAATGAACTCGAGGTCTTCTGAGTTTTTGAAACGGATATTTTGATTTTCTTTACTTTATAACAAGCTTCAACATTTTCAAAATTTTCTAGAAAATGGCTCAAATTATTTTTATTTAACTTTGTCCTCAGATAGCATAAATAATTCTAATGAGAATGGTGCAGGTCTCATTTTCGATAAAATCACTTTTCCTACAACTGCAATATTGACGATCGAGATTTTTTCTTTAATGAAATCTGTATTTAAAAGACAAAGAAGTAAAGTCATGTATAATTTTTCCAAAACAAGAGAAGTTTTCGCGTAATTTGCGTTAAATGCAGGCTATTTTTAATTTTTAAAACAATTTTTATTCAAAAGCGGCCCCAATTTTTTCCATCAAATTTTCTTCTGGTATGTATCAAAGGACAGTAAAAAATTGTCGCTAGTCTCAATTTCGACGAACTTTGTATTTTCAAAAATTGTAAAATTTCGACATTAAAAAATTACAAAATTGAAGATAGAGATTTTTCGTCTAGAACAAACAGTTCTCAAAAATCAGTTCTTAGAAAAATGTCACGTACAATTTTTTTGGAAATGTTCACGAAATTTTTTTTGGAATAAGTGTTCGAATTTAATCCAATTTATAAAAAAACATGATTTCAAAAACAGTTCCAATTTTTTTCTTCAATTATTACCATGGATAGAACAAGGTACGCTTAAAAGAATGGCGCAGGTCTCATTTTTGATAAACTCTGAATTTTCGAAAATTGCAAATTTAGAAATAAAGTGGGAAAGTATGTTATCTTGTCCCTCCTAGAGTCCGTGTTCATTTGTCCATCTGCGAACAACACTAAACTATTGATAGGATTTTCTCCAACATAAATAATTCGTTGACCTGGCTCGACTGACAGCACTGCGAGTTTTGAAAACCGTTCTTTAAATTTTGGGTGTTATTTGCATGAACATCCTGCGACATTTTCTTTTTTTTTAAAAAAAAAGGTCCAAATTTATCTTTAAATTCCTTGAAAAAAATAATGTGAATTACATTTCTAAAGATAGCATAGGTCTTACTTTTACAGCTAACTCTGAAATTTTGTGAAATTGCAAAAGTTCGATTTTATTTTGGCATCTTCCTCTTCGTCTTTCTCTCGTCTTTAACTTTTTCGTCGTCCTCTCACGTTATTTTTTATATTACGGGTGTGTGTTGCATAAAGTGCAAATTAGACCTTTCTGTAAAGTCATATTTCAATTCTAGGGAAAGAGAGGCGATAAATTGAGAAAAATGTAAATACAAATTACTTTTAGGCACCAATATATGGCAGCTGAGAAGACGGTGGGGCAAATCCGAAAAGATATCCCAGACTGAAGAAAAGGAAACTTGTACGAGAAAGTCAGTGCCATTCTGTAGCAATACTAGTTTCTTCGAGCATTGCGTATACGCCCAACATTGTCTAAGGCGGTGATGAATTAGGACGTGCAAAGGAATGCACGTCCGCGGACCTTCGTACAGCATATCCCGCACTATGGAAGTAACCGGAGGCAGCCATATCATTGTTGAATATCGGGCTAACTGTTGAGAAGACGGTATAACACGGTTATGCAAATGAGAAAACCGTCACCTCGTATTCTCACATTGCGCTGCTCATCGTTTCCACGTACATCGCCGGCTTTCTTTTGCTCGTGATCAATGTCGAAAACAAGCTAGACGCATGTAGTAGTGGTATTACGCCCAATTTGAGAAGCGATCTCGCAATATGTCACATAAAATCTATTCTATACATGTCGTATGTTCCATTCGAATTCTTGCGATGCTTGTAACGCGCAAGTTGTCGTACATAAAAAAGAGACGTAATGATTAATTGCAACGCAATGTCGAAAGTGAATAACCACTTTACCTCCCCAGAGAATATAAATCTGATATTTTTTGCTTTACACATCCAAGCCAAACACTCAAACAGGTGGATGAAGTCCACCTGCTTCTGGGAATCATCACTTCTCATACCGCCCTTAACAGATTATCATTTAAATACATTCAAATTGTTTTAAACTTTGTATGGACGAGAATAAACAATGATTGATATTTGTTGATTATTTAAACAAATATCAAAGAATATTTTTATATTAGCAATTTAAATTACTTTTTTGTTTCAAGAAATCTTTCATAAATTGGCATTTTATGACGTAGATTCTGAGAATTAGCCGTTTATGGCAGGAATGAATAATTGCGCCATCACACACAGTCGTAGCGAGCGAATCGTGGGGAAGTGGTGATAAACCACTCAGTTGTCCACCGTTTTTCTCGCAATTATCAAATACGTGTGGCGTTATAATACTGACGTCCGTTATGCCAACATCATTACTACTTTCAAATGTTTATAGCTTCGAAGGCTTTCACGGCTGGAGTCAATATAAATGGTTACTTCTTGGGTGCTAGGCCATGGTACAGTTGACGTTGAAGGTCCCGAACGAACAACTGGACAACGGCCAACCAGCCCTCATGAAATTTGCTTCCAAAAGTGACTTTGATTCTTTTATAATGTTATAATAATATGATTAAGAACTAGCGTATGCAACATGTTTATGATATTGCTTTTCTTGGAAATTATGAGTAGTTTTCCCATAACTTTACTTTATCCGGTAAAGACGACCTAGATCGTTAGGGCAGTTCTGCCGGATCAGAGGACCGCGGATTCGAGCTGCCGCGGGTTCGGTCTCGGCCATGGGTGTATTTCTGCATGTCTTGATGTCTTTACGTGAACGCCGTCCTTTCATCCTTCACTATCATCATCTGTACCCCCAGGGCTAACAACGTTGGGGAATAAAAATCGGGATTCTGTTAAAATCCTGATCCCCCTCGCGATAAAAGTACCAGATTAAAGCTGAAGCTGGATTCACAAGTGGTCCGAGTTGGCCTATACGCGAGAAACAACTTTCCTTGAAATAGATAATTTTTAAACATTTTTTTTAACTGTTCCAATTTTTTTAAAATTATTTTCCATTGAGAGCAAATGCTGTTTCCGTCCGTCCGTCCGTCTATCGGTCTGTGTGTTCGTCCGCATGTCCGTCCGTCCGTCCGTCTGTCCTTTTTGTGTGACTGTCCGACCGTCTGTCCTGTTTGTTTGTCCATCTGTTCGTGCGTACGCACGTACGTCGTCCGTCTAACCATGCGAAACGGTGGGCGGAAACACAAGGCAAACGTACGCAATACTACGGCATCGGGGTCATCTTAAGCGAGATAGTCTGCGGGAGGAAGATAGTGCCATTCGTGCACTCTATGGAGGAGAGCGTGAACTACTGTGCCAATTCGTATCTGGTTCCGTTTCGTCCATAGGAGACGCATACAAATCCTACGTGTGTTCTTCGTACAACGTTAAATGAGTATAGACCGGTATAGACGGTGCCATCTGTAGTGGCTCAGAAGTTAAGGAGGAGGCCGACAGATAGCACCAGGCCTGTGCGTTTGAAGAGAGTGTTGATAGAGCATCAAAGTACTATGCGCGCGTTCAAATGTATTACTATAAAGGAAAGAAATTAGGAAACGATATTTAATACACATATTTGTGGTGAAACACCTTTTTGTTGGTGATGACATGGCACACTCGCACTACCCTACAAGCCGTCACTTATTTTCTCCAAAATTTATATACTCTGATCGATCTGATTCAACTGTGACATGAAGGGAAAATTGGGTACGTGACATGAAGCCTTAACACTATTTTCAAAACTTCTCGAAAATGACTCCAAAATTTTTATTTAACTTTTTCCTGGGTTAGTGTAAAGAACCCTTAATGAATGGAACAGGTCTCATATTAGTCAAACTCTGTGAATTTTCTAAAATTACAGAAATTCAAAATATTTTCTGAGTCTTCCTTGTAACTAAAGGATTGAAGATAGACATTATTTCCTTGATGACATCAGTGTATCAAGAATGTCTTTAATTAACTACGTGTACATTTTTTTCTTCTTTTTTTTTCGAAAAATTGTGTAGTTTTCTTGAATTTTCGCGTGCGTTATTAGGTAATTTTTCCTCAAAAACGGCTCCATTTTTCACCAATGTCGCCAGTTATTATATAATAAAAATAGCACTGGTTCATTTTGTGTCTGTATTTTCAAAAACTGCTTTACTACAATAGGTACTACAATGCTCGAAATTTTTTTCATAATAAAATCTTTTCAAAAAAGCATATGGGCTAATGAATAAAATTCTTCAATGGATCATAGACCATCTTCACAAACTAAATAATTTATTTTATTTTATCTTTAGTAGTGATGTCAGTAGTTTTTCTAACTGTTTTTCATTTTTGTTTATCTTTTTTTTTTTCATTATCTCTTACGATTTTAAATCACTGGCTGATCTCTAGCAATATTTATTGTTGTTGTTTTTGTTTTTTGTTTTTTTGCCTTTCCTTTCTAAATTGAGCAGCATTATGCATCAAATAATCAAACAACATTCTCTAATTTGCTACAAAAAAACTTGGAACTTCAAGAATACTATGCATTCTTATGAGGTGGGACTCACAATTTCTTCAAATATTAATACTATTTATCAAGGAAACATACTGATGTTTTGCTTATGAATCATTCTCAAACACACCAGATATTATTAATTTTCAAAAATTGTTGATTAGTTTGTTAATGAATAATGCTGACAATTTTAAAAAGGATAATTTTCTCAATATTGATGTTATTATTCTTTTTAACACTCAATTCTCAAATATGCACTTTCATTTTCTCTTCCAAACAGGCAAAGGATAATTTTGATCTACCACCTGAACAAACATACTACAGTATCACACATCTTAAATTGCATCATCGTTATGAATTTTGGGTGAGAGCACTTACCGCTGTAGGGGAAGGTGATCCCTCTCATCGTATAGTTCAGGCTCCAGCAAGTAAAGTTCCAGCACGTGTTGCATCATTCAGTGGTCATGTTATTACAGCTTGGAAAGAAGAATTAAGGATGGCCTGTAGAATGGTTGGTCATCCTCCACCAGATCGGCAATGGAAATTAAAGTAAGTCTTCTATATGACATATAATATGGTGTAATTAATAAGAAATTCATATGAAACAGACATTGTTTCTTATCACTGTAGTGGTAAGACAATAAAAGAAGATACCAGGGTCCAAATTGTTCCTGATGGAACACTGGTAATAAGTTCCATTCAAAATACGGATGCTGGAAATTACACTTGTTCTGTAAAAAATGTTTTTGGAGAAGATGAAATTATTTATTCTGTCAGAGTTCAAGGTAAGAGATTTATACTTTTAATATGATGTAAGTACTTTTCATGATCTTGAATGTAAATCTATAGATAATACTTTGTAATGCTTTTTGAAGTATTCTTTTAATGTATTTTCATGCTAACAGAGAGCAGAAATAAAGGCAGTAAGTTACTTTCTGAAACAATTAAATGAACAAAATAAAGCCCTATTCCCTTATTTTCTTTCTGCTTGGCGTTAATTGATTGTTTTTTCAAAAAGGACACTTCTCTAATCTTTGTAAAAATTAGAGCTCTCCATTTTATTCAGGACATGTTTGTAGCTGTGACATGTGGAAATGCCACATACTTACAGTACATTAATATAATCTAAGTGGGAGTCATTCTGTCTTTTTTTTTCTTTCTTTTTGTTTTTAACTGACCATTTGTCTAGAGATGTGGCATTTTCCAGCAACATGTACACACTAAACAACTTTTAGCAATGTAACCTTTTTGAAGTTGTCAATTCATTTAAGTTTTTGATTTTTGAAGTACTAAGTTGTTATGACTGTTGATTGAGCAAAAAATTAATTCCTTACAGAGATGAAAGAGACCAAACAAGGATTGAGACTTAAGTACTCAGCATTCAAAACTAACAGTTATATATTTTTACTTTCTCACCTTACTTCGTTATTAGAGAAAGAATTGAAATTGTTCACGTAAAAATAGATTTAGGCAAAAAGACTGTCTATCTGTCTCGCCATCCGTCTTTTTTTGGCAATGCTAGTGCCTGCACCATTTACATTATTTCCTCCAAAATTGATATTCTTCAAACGATTTATAGAAACGTAGCGCCCTCTGAGTATGAAACGAATATTTTGATAGTTGGGTGTACTTTACATGAAGTCTTAACATTTTCAAAATTTTTTCAAAAATGGTTTCAAATTTTTGGATTAAATTTTGCCTCAGAAAGCCTGAAGAACACTTAAAAGAATGGCTAAGATCTCATTTCCCTTGACATTTCCAAATTTTCGAAAATTGCAGAAAATTGCAGAATTTAAATTTTTCTATGCCTTCCAACAACTACATTATTGAAAATAGTGAATTTTTTCCGTAATGAAATCAAAGACAGAACTTGAAGTAACATTGTGTAGTGCAATATTGATGATAGCAATTTTTGTCTTAAATTCAATCTGTTCTAAATAAAAATAGCTCTTTAAAAAAGGTTGTGTACAATAATTTGAAAAAATGAGTGATCTACCCATCAGCCAGAATTGGGAAGGGATAAGGAGAGGGGTAAGGTTTAGAATGCTTCACAGGGGGTCAGACTAGTCCTTGTGAAGCATGCAAACTCGTTTTATCGTAACAAATTTCACATGAGGTTCTACAAGGATTCTACAGGAATCAATCCCAGAACCTCAGTGGTGAAAGGCAAGCAACTTTGCCACTGAGCCATGAGAGCATTCATTTTTCATGTAGTTACTAAATTTAATATTTAAAAGTTGACTGTTTCCGCTGTTATATCATCAAGTAATGCCGCGTTCATGTACATTTTACAGTTCTTACAAATTAATATCCAGAAGATACAAATTGATATCCAAAATGTGCAAATTTTCTAAATTAACCACATAAATTCTCTAAAAAGAAAGAAAGAAACAGAAAAAATGTGAGTTTTCTCAATGTTGAGTGTTTCATAGACTCAATCCACTAGTCTTTTCCAATCCTCTTGTGCATTACCTACTCAGTTGTAAACTCAATTTCTCACAGTGTACTTATGAAGCTAATAATTATTGCTGAAACTTTCACAAACTGAGGTGTTATAATTGCATATTTTAAAAATATAATAATAAGAATAGTACTTTCCAAGAGTACCTCAGGATGAATATTTCAGCTCATTATTTATTGCAGTGTTATTGTCAATAAAATAACCTGATAACTTTGTTTATAGAAATGCTTTTTATGTTTTCAGTTCCATTTGCACCTAATGATTTTCATGTACCATCAACAACTACATCAACAATAACATTATTATGGAAAGTGAGCTCAACTCCAGGAAATGTGGTGCAAGGTACATATTCTTAGTCAGTTAAATTCACATGATATAGAATCAGTGATTTGAACCACATCTTCAAGTTATTAACTCATTCATAAGTTCAGATCTTATGAAATACTAATCCCTTTCCTTCTTTGATTGCAATTTATGTATTGTTAAAACCTTAAGACTTTTTTGAGAAACATTGGGTATATGTGCACTCAACTGTTACTTCTTCTCCTTCTTCTTCTGGTGCGTTTCCAACACTATTTTAATTACTTCACATAATTGTAGTCCTGTAGTTCACTTAACCAGTATTTCTTGATTACTTTTCTTTAAAAAAATGTGCCTATTTAAAATAATAATTCTATGAAGTGAAGGTACAATCTGAAAACCAGTAGAGTAATTTTAAAACTTATCATCATTATAATAACCTCCCATTATTCTGCATGTTTTGAAGATCATAGATTGAATCCTAGTCAAATATCAAATTTTCTTGGTGTGTTAATAGAACCAGCTAGTTTGGAGTACATACCAGGATCAAGCTTTAGGTCAATGACTCTGATTGATGGTTCCCATTGTTTTCTTGATCACTTCAGAGCATTTGCCTGAGCACTGCTCTACAACATCATGGATGCAATCATCCCTTCCCATCAATCTCCCCCAGTAAAATAATAATAATAATAATAATAATAATAATAATAATAATAATAATAATAATAACAACAATAATAGTAATAGGTATAAAGAAATAATATTATGTATTTTTGTCATATAATGAAACACGGTCAGTAAAGTGTGAATGTAAAATTTGTGTAATATATGGCATACTACTAATATTTATTGTGTTATTGTAATTTATTTTTAAAACTTCTTTGCCTGCATGGAAACCTTCAATTGACAAGCTTTAATAATTAATCAACTAATTACTTTGTTGTATATTATTACGAACATTTTAATATGTTGTACTTTTGACAATAACAAAATGCTACTTTCAGGATATTACTTGCACTACAAACGAGAATTTGGTGAATGGGATAAAACAAGAATTCCCCCAGAAAACACAAGTTACACTCTAACTGGACTACAATGTGGAACACGTTATCAATTTTATCTTCAGGCTTTCAATCAATTGGGATTAGGAACCCCAACTCTTACGCTTCATACACGTACTCAGGGTTCAGGTAAGCACACTATGTTGAATGAATGTCTAATAAATCTCAAAATGTGATAAATTTTAAAATAAACACTCTTGCCTATTTAATCTCTTATATTCTAGCACCTATACCTCCAAAGAATGCTGATTTAATTCGTGAAAACTCAACATCTATATCATTGAATTTGGCATCATGGCAAGATGGGGGATGTCCTATTACATCTCTTGTTGTGGAATATAAATTAAAACAACAATTAGATTGGACTCTTGTTTCTAATAATGTTAAGTTTGAGCAAATTGAATTCTTGGTCCTGGATTTAAATCCTGAAACATGGTATACATTGAGGATGACCGCTCATAATAGTGCTGGTTCTACAATAGCAAGCTATGATTTTGTCACTCTCACATATTCTGGTGGTTAGTTAACTAGTATTTTTAATAATAATGGCAAATACAAACTTTTTTGTGTGGATCTAGTTTTTGTTCATAAAATAAGGTACTAAAATATTCTTCTAGCTACCATTGCTCCTGAACTTATTGTCCACTCCAGTTATGGGCATACCCATTTTTATAATGAACTTGGAATAATAATACCAATTGTTGCTGGTATTGCTGTTATAATTGTGGCTAGTGTTGGTGGATTATTATACTTAAAGAGAAGAAAAACAATGTATCCAGCAAATAAATATGGAGGTTAGTACATTGATGTCTAAAAATGAAACTTACAAATTTTAACCAAAGTATAGTATGTACTCTGTAGGTGATTCAAAAGATTCAGTACCGCTAACTCCATCCATATAATCAGTAGTTACTTCAATATTGTCACAAACCCCATCACCCAATATAAAGTATTTTTGGCTTTGGTAGTGGAAAGGGAAAGTCTTAGAATGAATCTGGTGTAAATGTAGCTCAAGTAGATTTCCAGTAGATACAAAAATTATTTCTTTTTTAATAGAAAAAAATGCTGGAACTGACATGACATCAGAAACTGCCCTCATGTCTGAAATAGAAAAGAAAAGCTGTGCTGTGGGGACTGGACAAGCCAGTAGTGGAACTGGTGGTAGCATTGGAGGGGGTGATCCTCACATTCCCATTAGTCCTCGGGACTCTGCTTACCTCCCCACGCCTATGCGAGTATCACTAGGCCGCAGAGAGGACATAAGCCCATATGCAACGTTCCGCCTTCCTGTCTCAGGTGGAGAGAGTTCAAGAATGAGTGTTGGAGAAGGGATAGAGCCTGAAATATCAACTGATCTTCCACAACACCATGGCCAACAACTACACAGTCAGCAATGTGACAAACTTCAGCAGCTTCCTTCATCTGTGAGTGCTAAAGGAAATGATGTTTACATTAACTAAAATTTAAATTTTCATTCCTTCAGAATTTTATGTTAAAATATTTTGTCATCATATCTGCTTTTAAAACAACTTTGTCCTTTAGGCTATGGACAAAACATCAAAATTGTATAAACTACAAATATTTAGTCACCTAAGAAATGTAATAATTCTGAAAACATCACATACCTATAAGTAATATCTTATTTGTTTAAAGTTTAAATTTCCAACTGACTTATCTGACATTTTGTATTCTTCAAGGCTAATTATCATATCCATTGGTACTACCATCATATTGTTTCAGTATGGAAGTTGTGCTGACTCTGTATATACCAAGATCCGCAAGAAGCCCCAGTATCAGAATGAAGGTACGGATTGGATTCCACTCCATAGCTTGTACCAGGCTCACAGATACTGATGCCAACTGATGCAATGACTGTAAAGTTCCACTTCCCAGTTCCCTCCTATTTTCTGTATGTAAATGTTACCAGACAAAATAAAAAGACAGCTGCTATTAAAATTGTGTGAGTGCATGAAAAACAACAGTTAACTCAGCCAGAAACATTTTTATAAGTGCCTTCAAGATTGAGAGAAGTTTCAAAGTGCTGTTCCAGGCTGCCAGTGTGATACCTCATTCTCTCCTTCCTGCCTCAGCTCATCTGCTTATGTCTGCAGTAAATGCTTGGTTCCAGTACTTTACAATGACAATAACCTTAATTATCCTTGTGATCATGTACAAGCTCATCAACCCGATGCTTCTTGCATAAAATTTTTCATCCTTTTGCTCTCATCAAGAGAGCTTCAAGGCCAAAATGTACCATTTTCCAGGAGTGTCTAATACCAAAAAGTTCTTGAGTGCTGAAGGAACTGATCGTCATCAAAAGGTGTACAACAAAGCCAGCTCAAGCCCTCACTACAGTAGCCCAGCTATGAAAAGTAAGCAGTTTTTATCTAATGGCAGAATAAATTGTTGTTATTTTAAAAGATTAAATTAATGTGATGTTTATTATTTGCACCTTTGATTGTTAAGTTCAATCTGATTTAATAATTATGGGTCTCAATTAAAATTGAATAAAAATTAACAAATTTACCAACAGAAATAAAAAAAACATTAATGCAGAATAAAATAGCTTTTTAAAGAAATAAATGTTTTTGAGTTTGTTTAAAATGTTAATACATTATTAAAATAATAATGTCTTCCATTTGGGATAAGAGAAATTTCTTCTGAGAAATGAAATAAAATAGAAAACAAGAGAGATTCCTTCCATTCTAGCTTCTTAAACTTCAAAAGTACAGATGCTTAATCACATTTTCAAGTTCACTAATAATATTCTGATAAAATTCAGTGTCAGATCTTTCAAGTTATATTGAGCAAACAATATATTTCTACATGTCAAAATAACCATTTCATATGTATTGTAGATAAATGTTCTCAAAAATAGAAGAGTACTATCATGTTAATACATTGTATTATGCCACAAAAGTATATTTTATAAAACCAAATTTTTCAGAATATTTCAAAGAATATAATATTCTTTTGTAAGGATAATATACAACAGAATATATGGTTCAAAATTTCATTCTGCTCTTTTCAAATACTATAGAAATGCTACTAACTTTCATAATTATATTTTTCTACAAAAAAGCTTTAATTTCAGTGTCAAATTGGTGTAAGGTCATCCATAAATTGTATAGCGCAAATTTAGAATATTTTTAATGCTATCTTTCCCCCTTGGAACACATTTGTGACTTCAACTCCCCTTAATAATTGTATATTTCTTAACACCCTCTTTTACAATAAATAAAAATAAATTATATAACAGGAAAAACAATTTACACATGATAGTAAAAACAAATATTACTTTTGTCCTTTAATTTGTGAACTAATTCCTGAACTAATAAATATTTGTTTAATTTCAACAGATAGTGATGTTCAACAAGGAGCTCAGTCTTCCAGTGTGACTTCAGTAAGTTCCACGCAGGATGAACTGGTGAAAGCATTCAACAACTCTTTCAAGAATAGCATGTCTCATTCAACATTAGTTTCAGGACGTCATAATGCCATGGGTAAGTACTTGTTTTTAATAAAAGTTAATTAGTTTAATTTTTAATAAAAGTTAAATTAAAACCAAGCATCTGCTTCCGATATTTAATTGTAGTATTAATGGCAAGTGATGTATTTTAGTTGCTCAGTCTGCAAGTGAACATGGAACAACTGATACAGATGCTGCAGACACAAGCATCTGTAAATTTTCTCCCAGTTCTCTTAAAACCTTCAATTTAATGATGTCTTCCTACTTAAAGCCAGGTGTGTAAAGTTAGTTGTAGTAAAAACCTATCATTCTCCTGTTATTCTCAGAATTGTTTTTTATGTTATTGGGCAGCAAAATAATCATCATACAACAAAGTCTCATCCAATAATTAAAACACATGTGGCTGTCTATGCTAGAACCTGAATACGAATGTGTTCGAGACCTGCTAAGAGGCCAGTGTGTACATGCTGAATCCAGCACAAGCGTGGAGGGATCATCCGATGAAGGCTTACGTTTACCTTGCCCTCAACCTGAATATAGCTACACTCGCCCTGTCAGAGTCCCTAAGCACTATTATAGGTATGAAGAAATATATTGAATTTATTTTATTAATGTGGATGAATAATTTGAATTTCTTCAGTATTCACATACATGCTTATCATGCATATTGCCCCCTGAATGTGTTCGTTTTAGATGTTCTCTCACTTAACAATATAAAACTGAAGTATGTTCTTGCATGGTTTTAATACACCAATTATCAAGTTCAAAACAACAGTAATTATTATTATATGTTTATAATATATAAATTTATGGTAAATATTGATTTCATTTTTTTATTCAAATGTATTTGATGTTTAGGGGAGACCCTTGTACCTTGGACCATGTTTTTGTTATGTTCTCTTGCTTTGTTGTGGGGAATATGCATATACTGTAATGGAAAATTCATCTATGCTTTTATTATGGTAATTGTTGCATAATTTTTCATTTCATATTTGAATTTGAAAGTTTCATTGTAAAGAAAAAATATGGAAATTGGCCCAAAATACAAAGGTACCCAATCATGTGTCACGGGCCACCCACCATTTTAAGGGCAAGTAATGAGAAAAATATAGTGGAAATTTGGGAAAGGTAAACAAAGAAAAGTTAGTATAAATTTACTATGAACAGAAGTTTTACATAATAATCTTGAGTTGGTTTCAACCTCATTTTTTGTCTTTTTATTTACTTTAGCAGGGGCATTTTTGTGTTTCACTGACGCCTGTGGATTAAACTTGGGCTCTATTTTGTTTTTCTGGATTCTTGGGCTTCAATTTTGTTTCCTTCAGGACAGTACTGTAACAAATCCCTCGACTTCCCTTGATTTCAGCCACCTTTCTGCATGTTTCATTATCTAGCTTTTGATAATGTTCCTTACCCGATTGTGATGTAGTTGCAATGGCTTTATGTAACCAAATTACGAGTGGATTGTAAGTTTTGGTCTAACACTGAGAAGCCCAGATTCTCATCTTCTGTGAAAATTTTAGAGATTTCATTTCCTTGAATGGACCAAACATCTGCATTACTTCTCAACCATTTGTCTGTAAGAACTAGGAATCTAGAAACACAATGTGTTTAAATTATAAACCTAAATATTTTCCATTTTTCTTAATTTTAGAAGTTTATAGATGGACCAAGGTATAAGGTACCTAAGTGCCACTTGCACCACCATCATACATTCAAAATATTTCTTTTTCTCCTTTTTGCCTGCTTGTTTCAAAAAAATTTCTGATCAAAGCTACAAGAGTTTCCCATACTTAGTTTATATCTTTGATAGTTTTTAAAAATTATGTCACAAATCCCATTGTTAGAAAGAATAATTCTTTAGTTTTTCTCTGACCTAAATAAATTTTTCATTGAAAAGATACTTCAGTGAAATAAATTTCCAGTGTTAAATTGATAGTGTTCCCTTCTTAATTAAATATAGCATACATTGAATCTGATTTAAAAAATAGTATACATTCATTTTTGTTTTTGTTTTATGGGTAAAAATATTATTATGAATACATTTCTACACACAAACTGCATGAAAAACAGTTGCATTTCATCTGTTTACATTGTGTTTTTGTATATATATGTATGCATGCATGTATAATAGATATAATTTTAAATTTATTACATTTTAAAGTTTTGATATTATTAGCAAATTATGGAAACAGGATCTTATTGTTTTTCATAGTTCTGAGATGAACAAACTTGGATAATTCCACAAAAACGCTTGTTCTCAAAATTTCATGTGAAAGGATAATTTTGAGGAGAATATTAGTTTATGAAAGTTGCATATCCATATAAAGTTGAAATAGGCAATCATAACAACCTGAACTGTATATAATATTTTATAATAATTTTAATAATAATAATAATAATAATAATAATAATAATAATAATAATAATAATAATAATAATATTTATAATATATAATTTATGTAAGTACTTTGCATTTTTAATTCCTTTTTATTTTCTCACTGCCGTTTACATGGAAGAGAGAGGGTTGTGTAATGCTGCACAAAAAAAAGCAATTTTTTAATGTTAAATTTCTTTTTCTTTATTTCATTGCTTCATTCATGAAGATATTCTATTAACACTGCATTTCAACAATTCAGCTGTGTATCGAAATTACATTCCTTTAAGTGTCATCAAATAGTTTTTTTTTGTTTGTTTTTTTGTTGTGTTTTTTTTTTTTTTTTTTTTTCTTTTTAGATAAACTGTTTGGTCAGGCAAATAACTATGAAATATAAAGTGATTCTATAAAAACTTACATTATCCTCCAGCTCAACAGAAAGCAACTCAGAAGATGCAGTTTACATATGGCAACAACAGCAACAACAAAAAGAACAACTACTACTACATCAACAACAACAACAACAACAACCACCTCCACCACCACTAGAACTTCCCTCAGCTGCACAATGCAATTCAGTAAGACGAGCTGAGGTACAATGTGAGCAAAACATCCCCCCAAGCTGGAGAATCTTGGAATATGGTAAACATAAGTTAATTTTTGTATATAATTAATCCATTTACCATGTATGGAATTAAAACAAAATTTTATGAAATTTTAATTTGGGACAATTAGAAGTTATTGCTTAAGCCAGATTTATATGGAATTCAGAATTCATAAACATATTCCAATTATTAAATAAGTGGAACTTATATTTTTTTGAGAATAAGAAAAAATATATGATGAGGTTTTTCATTCTACATTTTTTGTAAATGTAGTACAAAGAGAAAGTGAAGAATTGTTATTATTACCTTAATCCTTATTACCTTAATCACAACCACAATATAAGTATGTTTTATTTGATATTACATATAAAACCTTAGAACCTTACTATTACATATTTTTTGGGAGTAAAGATCTGCCAATTTTCAAGAAATAAGAATAATAAAATGTTTCGCACTGAAGTCAGAGAAAGAAATTACACTTCTCTGACCAACATTTTTTAAAAATCATTTATTTGGATTGTCCCTGAAAGTAGAATCTTAATTAATAGTAATATTTAATTAAAGTAATATTTATGCATGTTTATTTCTGAGTGTTTAGACCAAA
This sequence comes from Gryllus bimaculatus, assembly GCA_017312745.1. NCBI lineage: Eukaryota > Metazoa > Arthropoda > Insecta > Orthoptera > Gryllidae > Gryllus > Gryllus bimaculatus. The sequence continues at coordinate 13,871,732 of BOPP01000004.1, read as the reverse complement.
GAAAGTTACAGTCTTTAATTGGATGTGCTTGCTCAAACTTTTCCTATCATTTCTTAGCACTGACCATGTAATTGCACTATTGTATTTATTTTATTGTCTGACACTATTATTAGCAATACCTGCAACAATCTCACATGAGACCTTATAAACTGTGTGACTTTATTAACAGTTATTTATTTTTATTAATCAATGCCCACAAAAGATCTAAATTTCACTTCCAATAATATTGATGTATCATTGCCCTCTGTCCTGTTTACTTCCTCTTTAGTTCAAACATTTTGAAGCATCAAATAGTATAATTTATTTTCAGAATAGTGACACAAACTAATTAAAATAAAGAATAGAAGCAATAAAAATGTTTTAAAATACTGACATTTCTATGGTTTATGAAAACTACTTCAAAATATATTTCCGTGTTACAATACATCACTTCAGTTTCATAAAATGTACAACATAACAAAACACATTTGTGAAAAAGTTATGTTTATTTACGTACAAATTTAATAACCAGGCAGTAAAATTCAAAACAAGGAGAGTGATTCAAAAAATGGTTCCAACAATGACTATTTAAGAAATTGTTTGAAAAGTGTTTATAATAAAGCATGATTTGTAAAACTAACAAAATAATCTAAATAGAAAATTATTAGCTAAATTTTATTATACCTTTTGAACTATTTTATTAACTTAATGAAGCTTTGAAATTAGATATGTGCATTTATCTTTTAAATCTTATATAAAAGTGGTAAATCCCTATTACCTGTTTGGAACCATATAATACCAAAAAGAGGTCATCCTTAAATTATATAACGCAAATTTAAGGTAACGCAAAAAAATAAAGCGATCATCAACCTCCGTCGCCGTCTATTTATACGTAAAAATAAATTGTAACGCGAGTCGACAACGAACACTGATAAAGGGCTCCACCAATTGTGCATGGCGAATGGGTACCTGCACGTCATGCAGTTTACTATGGAATTCAAAAAAAATCATAATGATCCGCTTTATTGCGTTTTGCAAGCCACCCCTCCCCCCCCTCAATTTTTTTAAAAATCAAGGATAACATTTTCTTTTATCCCGAAAAAGTGTTATAAATATTTTGTAAAAAAATGTATGAACTTATGAAACTTCAGAACTTGTATGATATGTATATTTACTAAATGCGAAAATATGTATTTAAATAAAGATACAGGCTCTAGTTACCAAATGCTTTGATGGCAAAAGCGGTGAATGTCGTTCCCGATGCCCTACAAAACAACACGCGTAAATAGCTTCATTTTCTGAAATATTAATCACGTGCAATTACACGCGATTACAAACAAAACCTTATAATCAGGGAGATGATTTTTATGCCTTAAAATATCTTGAAATATGCTTTTAAAAATATAAATTTATGATCTAAGAATTCTCAAATATGAACTTGAATATGCAATGAAAATAAGAACTTTAATATGGAATTTCTAGCATAAACCTTTCTTGATAAAATTCAAGAGAGGCGTGCTTGGAATGAAAAGATTTTGTGCCAACAGAATATAATCTACCTTACCTCGCGGGAGAAATAATTAAAGTAAATATTCGCTAATGTATTAGGCCTATGTACATTGTATGTCTTTTTGCATTTTTTGTGCCTGGTTTAAAAAAATATATCATGAAATTTCCTATATTTGCTCAATTATTTTATCATCTTTAGATAAGAATAATACCAGGAAACTGTGACAAGCTCTTTGTAATCGATGAACGCTCTCAAATAAATAGATACGAAATAAACGTTTTACAGATAAGTATCTATATTAACAAAATATGCGCCTATAATTACACGAAATATGCACCAACACGAAAAACCGGCTATATATGCACAAATATACACCAACATATTTATCTACATAGCTTCCAGTTCAAACCAAATATCAATAAATTTCTCTTAGCCATGTCCTGAAGCAACGGACAAAAGTAGGCAAAATCATAGAAATCCGCTCCCTACTTATAACCAAAGGTAAATAAACGTTGCCGACTGTCATTAGTTGTCGAAGCTGTCTGCATCTAACAATTAAGAGCGCGGAGAATTTTTGAGGGTTGGAAGAATGCAAAAATGAGAAAATTTCTTCCAAACGCTGGGCGCTCATGGAGAACGCGCGGATGGGAGTTTCTTGTACTAATTTAATTGAATTTTATAATACATTATAGATCACTTTCTTCGCAACCTAACAGATTTAAGTAATAAGCCATTCTTAAAAAATATTTCAACTTATAACAATTTATGCATCATAACCTTGTAATATTCATTTATATATTTTAAAATGATTTTGTTTTAGTATAAGACTGATTAAATAGAAATATTTATGTAAATATTGAAAAATTTTAAAACAGTGTTACATAACACTAAACTAATATCCCTACCCTACACTTATGTATCACATTGTAACACTACCTCAGATCCCCTCCCCCTTTAGCGTTACGTAATTGATGGTCCTCTCCCCACAAAAAACCTAACTATTGTAATTCCTAATGAAAAATTAAATTATTTTCTCTTCAAATATGAGCCACAAACAAAATTAATACTTCACTTTTTTACAGCATCAGGTAAATATATAGAACAACATCGAGAATACTTGCTCAGTCAAGATTTCAACCCTGCTGTGCTTTTCTCACACCTCGGAGAAAGATCGTGGGGTCTTCCAAACATCTAAAAGAAAACTATAACTGTACGTTGATGTTGACATGTATTTGGAGAAAAACTGACTGAAAAATATGTTGTGTATTACAAATTGATGATTATGTGTTCAATAAAATAAAACAAAATAACATTGTGTGGATTGAAACAGCCACACCCAAAAAAAGGACTTATATTTATCGCCTGAGCTCTGTACAACCATTGATGTTATATGTCATGAGATGTTTATATATTGTATATCAGCATATAATAAATTATTGATAAGATAAGTCTTGTATGTGTTGCCTTACCTTACAATTTTCAACCCATTCCTGTAACACTTGTCAATACTTACTACGTATTCTCCTTTCTTCTTGAGTCTGCATTAGGGAGAAAAAAATGAAACATGTAACAGAACAATACAAATTTTATTGCTCCATGTATGATATAACAGGCATTTTTTCCACATACTTTAACCAAGCAAACAAATAAACTCGGTTTAGTAATTAGAAACAATCTGATTTCTCGCCCCAATACAATAACGCATTCGCCCATAGGAAAATTATTTCTATAGTAATTTGTTCAAGACAATGAAGTATCCGTATCGTTCATTTGATTTCATTCCAATTTTTAGTTAAACGCAACAGGCGCAGATCCACGAGAGGGAAATGAGGGAAATTTTCACCTCTAATTTTTTCAGTAACTGTTAATTTCTATCTTATCACTACCTTCGAGCATTTTTTTATAATCATTGAAACGAATAAACTCGTATCGCAGCATTAGATGAGCGTAGCATGGGACATTTTACAAAATCTGTAATGCGACATATTCGATCATATCGTTTTGAATTTCCAGTCCCAAAATTTGTCTCCGGATCCGCCCCTGATTACAAAAAAAATTATGTAACGTCACGACAAATAGTTTGCTGCACCGACGCTAGGAGCACGTACGCCATTGCTCAGAGCGTCCAGAAGAGTAGATGTTCACCATTTTTTCTTGTTTTGTTTATAAGAAGTTCTTAAAGTTCAATTGGTAACTCGCACTTTTAGTAACTTGCCTCGGTAATAAATCAGTAACTTTTAAATACAATTCAGAGATATAATTGTTTTACCAATATTTTACTGAAATCACTACATTTCTTGACGTAATTGAATCGAATCAGCAAGACTCAATGCACCTTAGAAACAATTTCTCCTACAACCGTATTCTTCATAGTCAATTCTTTAAACGGAATACAGAAATGCTACAGGGAATCAGTTGTTGAATAAGAAAAAAACATTGGCAGAGGGAAGATCTCTTGCAAATCTTCATTGTCGATCCACAAAAAATTCAAGTTTTCTATCAGTATTCAACTCAGATTATATGAAGAGCGTTCACACAAAAACAAATATGTCCATCAGACAACAAAATTGAGTTAGCATTGTAGTAATACTAATGACCACCAGCTGCATCTTCTGTCCTGATCTGTAGGAGCAAAAGTAAATATATCACTAATAATTTTACTAGTAAACATATGAACATATGGAGTTCAGGCAAAATCCAATATATCCACAGTGTAGTTGCAAGCAATAAAGAACATGTCCGTGTAACCAATAAAATGTCAAGATTCAAGATCATGTCGCGTAGTTCATTCCATTTGTGAAGTTGTCACAACAACGTTCCATTTTATTTATTAGAAGATAAGGACACAAAAACTTTGAGTAGTATGTGCAAGAACGTACAGAACTTCAGAAATGCGAAGCGAAACTTTATTTACAAAACAATGAAAGGGAAGAAGAATCATACATTCAAAGTTAATTCACAGCAATATTTTAGATTTGATGAAGTTCTTGCTTTGACCTTTTGGAAAAGTAATTTTTCACTAACATATGTGGTAAAATTTAGCCCTTAGTACTTGTCCCTTGAAAGAGGTATACCATTGGCAAAGAGGTCTAATGTAGTAGATCTACTGACTGAATTTTCAGGAGATAAATGGAAAGAATTCTTCAGATATTTCTGGCATGTAATAGAATTCATTTTTTAATTTTTTTAATAAATAAAAATATTTTTGAAATTAGAGAAATTGGGAGACATTTTGTCAGTTTTCTCGAAATGAGGAATTTGGCGTTTTACGGGTTTCTGAAATAAACGATTCAATTACTCGGCAGATTTAGATCACTTTCCGGGTTGTTGAACTTGTGCAGTTACCATTACCCTTGCGTAACTTACAAATTCAATGTTTCTTTATGCACAGAAATATTTTCAGATATTTTGAAAACAGCAAAGATTAAGCCACTTTTCAAAAAAGGCAAAAAAATTAAATTTAAAATTATCGGTCAACTCCCGTTTGTCAGTTTTTTAAAGAAACCTTTTCTCCGAAAAAAAAAAAGATGCGTTTTCAAACACTCAACATGAATTTAGAAGAACTTGAATTTAGAAGATCACAATCTTCGGAAACAGCCATTTTTTTTCTTTTCTTAAAGAAGTGGCTTTACTGGATCAAATGATACACCTATTGGAATACTTTCAAAACTTTTGAAAGCCTATGACGTCATTGACTATAAAATTTTGTTATAAAATTGCCTTCACATGGAATTCATGGTACTGCCTTGGATTATATTTTTTTCGTATCTTAAATATAGATCTCAAAGAGTAGAAATTCTGCACTGTATGTGTTCTTACCCCATTTCTCGTGACAATTATCTGTTCACTGCTGAAAAGTTTTCCGGAAATGAAAACTTTTGCCGTTTAATTTCCTTTTTTTCTTCTGTGGCACAACTTCTATCCATTTCTTTTGAAAGGAACGAAACGGTTCGAAACGAAAAGAGTGACTTGTTAAGTTTTCACCAATCACTACGACAATAAAAAAGTGTAATAATACACATTTGACCCATTTTTTAAAAAATTCTAAATTTATTTTGCCACTCCGTTTATAACGCAGTCCTTATAAACATCGAGTTTAGATCAAAAGTTCAGCTCCTCACATTGCCCGCCATCTTGCTAAAAAAATATTAAGTCGTTTGCAGCCATAGAGTACAAATATCACTTCCTGTATCTCTCTTCTATGTTCGCGGCGCTATATGTAAGAACTGTGAAAACTAGGGTCGTGGACACGCAAGACCTTTTAAAAGACCCGCCGCAGGAGTACTGAAGCGAGACGGCAAAGCCACGGGCTACTTCGGTCGCCTGCCGAGAGAGCCCGCCAGAAGCGGGCCGAAGGCGTTCGTCATGTCCTGGTCACGCCTCGACTAGCGTCAACAGTGGTCAACAGCGGGGCGGCGCCGGTCCGTGGCCTACGAGATATCCTGTGGTCCCGATATCCGCAGGCCGTACCGGCCGTAGGCCCGCGCCGCCGCCAAGACGGAGTCAGTCAGCGGACCAAGGGGTATTTACCAACCCTCCGCCAGCAGGGAACAGAAGAGGCGGCAGAGGAGGATTGCGTTCTTCCGGTGATTAGTGCAAAGCAGTGAGCGAGTATATCAGTGATTGTTCCTTTTGGCAACGTCTCTGGACAAGCCTTCCTCTCGGCATACGGCAAGATTTGGCATATCTCACGATAGACTTTTCGGTCATTAACACTGGCGACGAGGAAAACTAAGATGATTACCAGCGAATAAATGGCGCGGGCAGGTGATTACACTAATGCAGCAACAGCAGCAATAGATCGAGCAGCAGGTAGAAGCGCAGTCGCGGCAGGCGGACGCGCAGGAACGGTAGGACGTTATTGAAAGAAACTGTAAACCTCCCCGGCGGCACTTCCCATGTGTTTCGTGTAAATATACACAATCAACCACAGAATTAATTGAGCAACCATACAAATGATTATTGAAGTTTAAAATAATAAATATTAACTAAGACATTATGAATTTTTGGACCCTGGCCACCCAACTTCCATAGATGCAATGCCACCCAAGTAGACATAAGCTGAGAATCTTTTCTTACTGGCATCCCAGATCAATTGCTTTCTTATCGACATTCTATCAAATATAAGGGAACATTCCTGCAAATGTGATATCTTGTCACTGTTTTCATTTACACATTTGAAAACTTCACCAATAAAACCGGTTTCACTTTACAGAACAAATCCATGACCTTAGTCCATTTGGACGAGGTAATGAAAATAATGATCAGGTATACTTTACGCTTTAGTAAAATATAAGTGCAAAATTACAGAAAACTGTTTCACAAGGTCACTGTACTATCTTCTCCTTTTGTCACGTTTAGAGTTTTGATACTGGCATGAAATAAACTCAATCAGAAAACCACTTCACTTCCCTTCAAGAGCTGCTTCCAAGTCAGAAATTGAATGTCCTTTTTTCCTCAATTCTTTTATTAATCTTCTTATTCCTGCATTTCAGTCTCATTTGCAGAAACTTAATTTTCATCCTCCGGATGACTTTGGTCGGTGAGTGTGGAACAAGGCCTGTGTGTGTCTCCTTACATTTTTGTTTGCTAGTAGATTTGCACTAAAAATCAACTTCCACATCAAAATCGACTTCTTTGGCCTGTAATACATACAAACTTGTTAATGTGGTCAAACTATTCAATAATTGTGATCATTATTGTTAAAGCCAAATTCTTACTTTCATATAATTTCATTAGAATAAAGATTATGATGTGAAAAATTATAAAACTTGTTCTCAAATTAGTTATAACGACATTAGAAGGTTCTAATCCCATTAAATGCCGTCTCAGAGATGTTTTCCCCGAGATGAACAGGAAAATCAAATGCAGAAGGAACTTCATCTTATTTCAGTAACATGATTTTCACTCCTAGTCTAACCAAGGAACGCAAGAAATTATAAGCATGAAAACAGCTGAGGTAAATTTACTTCACTTATTCTGATAGAAACAAGGGTCACCGTCAAATTAAAACCATAATTAATATTAACCTAATGGCATTTCTCAAGAAAATGTTTGATGCAGTGTGTGCTACTTGTGGATGATTTCCATTTCTTCCTTCAGACAGCATGAATCCATTTCTTCAAAATTTCTGGTCGAGGAAAAGGGAATCTGCGCAAAGCAGAAATACAATACATATGTAAATAATAATAATATATTTAATAATATTAAAGAGTTGTAATACAGCATCGTACAATAGTGTAATTTCAAATACATTTGGAAAGACATATCCCTTACTTGTAAAACTGAATCTCACTTCCTGTTTTCTGGAGTTGTTTGCAACCGCAGGCAACAAAATACTTTACCATTGTGATTCTTGTTAAAAGCGAAATTAACTGAAATAAAGCCGCGACCTTTCTACGTGCCAAAACACGTAGTACTTCACACATACTTAATACACGTTCTAAATATAATAGACATTTTGGAATACGTTCCAGATTTGCCAACTCATCAGAATCAGGCGTCACGCTCCCGAAGAATTGCGAAGGATTACCAGCATTGCAATTGTGGATCTAGTTTATATAGTTAAGATCACTGGGAGACTCAAGAACGGAAAAAAATCTTTGCTGTAGGCAGCAGTGTGACCAACATGGTAAAAATATATCCCAATCAGGATAGAAGAGAACTTGGCTGATCTGAAATAAAAAAAGAACTAGATTGTTTTTTTAAATAAAGCGTCGCATGTTATATCCTCAAGATACAATTTTTTCATTGTAGGAAAAGTGGGGGACAGATACTTGGTGAATGGATAACCGAATCAACCTCTCTGGCACGGCATTGTCAGTTCAAGTGCCCACCTTCGGAGGGTGAAACTTCTTACGCTAGAACTCTAATTACACTTCGGTTTTTATAACGTGGTGCGTCAAGACCTGTCTTCACGGTGGAATATGTCCCGGCATTTCGCATTCTTCTCCGTCGTGCCGTTAGAAATCGCATGACCGCGACCGTACCAAGCAGTGCTTAATACGATCGTGATCATGCGAGATGCATTGTTGGCACTGAAGTGGTGTGACATGACAAACGTGAATATTGGATGTTGACAACGCGCAACCCCGCCAAAATGGCTGAAAGCAATAATAAAGACAGAAAAATTGGATTAAAAATTAAGATGCCCTAGTGCGTGTTAGATTACACAGAAAACATGGGGAGTCGACAGCACGAACATGATTCTTAGCTCCCTCGAATCTGTAAGAAAAAGCGAGAAATTTTACAAGAAACGAGATAGATGTGTGCTAAATTCGTATTTGTTGCATAAAGTAACAAAAGATGATTATGGCCGAGCTTCATTTGAGTCTTATCAGGAAAATTTTGGAGAAGTATTCGGCAGAAAAACGAAAGGATATGTTGGTGCACGAAAAGTGGAAGAAAATCCACAAAGATTGACAGAGCGCCACTTTCTTGAAGTTTTTTCAACAGCAGAGGGAGGGGAAGAAAATCCCCATGAGATGTGTAGCCTGCACGAAAAAACAATATTTGCGAGTGCCGATACTTTTGTCAGGAGTGTATTGTGTGTTACACCATGTTTTAAAGTGAATCACATAAAAGTAAATATTTAAATTGCTAATTACAGTAGACATTTTTTGTCAGGTTCAGAAATAAAACATGGTGATCTTTATTATTTCGAACATGGCGAATCCAAAAATGCAAATATATTCGTCTCATCACCATTTACTTGGGAATTACAACACTTTAGAATAAATTACGTTTAAAAAACCGAATGATATAAGAAATAGAAATGAATGATTAAGGATGAATTTGATAACAGTAATTAAAAATATATACACGTTTCTACCTTATGTTCAATATATATGCACACTGTCCCTCCATTTCGAATATATACAATCAAGAAAAATTGTTGATTCTGTGATTGATGGAACCGGCTTAGATTTCTTTGATGAAAACTTTCTTTTGTGGAATGCACATGTTCCCGCTTCAAAAGCGAACAATAGTCACTTAACATTGAGGGGTTCTATCTGACTTGAAAGCAAACTTTTATCTGCAATATGTCTTGGTGGAAACTTTCTCCATATTCATCATTTATTGGGAAAAAATTAAAATGGCTTTGGAGGAAGTGCATTTTTAGGGTCATTCTACATCCATGGTATTTATAGTTCTCTAAAAGATTTCCTATCAATAAGCCACAGTTCTCTGCTCTAGTATTCCCCCCTAGAAAACCTTGGACGACATCCTCGAAGGAACGCCAGGCCGCAAACTCTAACTGATTTAACTATGCTTCGAAGTCTCTGTCATTAATTAACTTTCTGATCTGTGTCCCTATGAAAATGTCTTCGTTCAATTTCGCATCACTAATTACTAGAAACACTGAATGTATGTACTTGAAGCTATGACCACTTTTGTACATTTCCTTATCCAAGTTATTCGTAAGACCTAGCTTAATATGTAATGGAAGAAAACTATTTTGTGGGTTCACCAGTGGAATGTTTCACATTGTCTCGCTCAGGAGCAAATTCTTCTCGTTGTGGCAATGTTGCAGCTATAATGCCTGTCTGTTGATCGACTGTCTCAACGGCAAAAGAAGAAAGAATATTTTGTGAAGCCATTGTTAAGACCAAACAATAAACCAATGAGTTTCATGTCGCCACATATTTCCAGTTGTGATCCTTACACATAATTGTTTGCAATATCTCTCACAAATTTCCGTAAGATCTTTCATAGTCATAGTTTCATAACCTACAGGTACATATGGCAACTTGTTACAATTATGTAACAGCACACGTTTAAGGCTTGTTTTTGAGGCGTCGATAAGCAAGCTCCACTCCGCATGATATGGTATTAGTGTTCATTAAACCTAATACATCTACAATACAAACACACATATACAAGCATAAATGTTCCCCATCGAACTGTAATAAGTCTTGAATTCTTTATTGCGACTTTGGAAATAAGTAAACTTTGTGTCCTCAAGAATATTCCATTTCTTAAGACGTGACGCTAAACTTTCAGAATGTTCTCTTGATAAGGATAAGTCTCGTACTAAATCATTTAATTCCCCCTATTTTATGGGGGGAATTAATCCCCCCTAATTATGGGGGGAAATCCCTCTTCTCGATACTGTTCTTCCTCGCTTGATTGGCATTGTGCACCTTCAGAGTTTGTCGATATAAGAGTCATTTTAGGTACTATTTCACATGTGTATGGGACTGTGGGCACTGGTAAGTCTATGGAATATGGGTCATATAACTGAAGGTACATTGGGGTGCAATATATGTTTCTTATCCTTGGAAGAAAAGCACACAACATTCGTCAAACACAAGTAGCAATCATCTGTCTAATTCTTACGCTCACGCCAAATCATGAATATTGCAAAAGGTATGTGCTACTTCTTACCTTTCAACCATTGGGTCAGTTTAGAATTACATCTTGAACACGTTATGTGCGGCGCTCACTTCTCATCCTGATCTCCCAGTTGACATCTAAATTACAACCCATACGCTATCGTGAGAAGTTTAGAAACCGGTCGTCGTTTTATAGTTGTGAATTTACCACAGATATAACAGAATAATCAGCATGATTAATACACCCACGTGTGGATTTCTTCCTGGTTGCCACACCTTCATGGTATGTCTTGAATTTGGCACATTTTTATTTCGACAGGAATGAACCCAAAACTTGTCATCGTTCTGAAAGAAAACGATAAAAAATAGCCCAGAAGAAAAAATTAAGCCAATAGAGAAGCAATTTATACACTCCACAAGAATGAGTATATATTATATTTAATAAGTTCCAAATATTACGTTACAAACATGTTAACACAGGGAAATACGCCTTAAGTGAGTATTCATTTTCACTGTTAAAACATGTTAAAAGTTTTAAGTCTCACGTGATGGATACATTCCGTTTTCACATCTTACGTTACCTACTTGTATATTAAGTACTTCACCATGCAATTTGTTTGTACCGAAACATGTTTTGACTAGTGTTTTCAAAAGTTTTAAAACATATTTGTGAAACACTACCCTTAAAGTATATTACACGAACAATTTGTACTATTTCAAAAGCATCAAAAATAGTTTAAAAAAATAAAATAACACATAAATATACTTAAAATTTTGTCATTGCTGGTCCAAAACCCGTATCAAAAAGAAGAATAGGAAATATGCGTGTGCAATACCCTGACCGCGCGGCATTCGCAATATGAAAGGATGGCTCAGCACCAGGCGCCGCACACTGGTTCAATTGGGCCTAAAACCTGACCATAATTGCAAATGCCAGTGGATTTGTGTAGAAATAGGTATCAAGGGGTTTTTGAGGTCGCTGAATTCTAATATTATTACGAAATTTCAAAATTCAAAATGGTTGATCGAGTCTTTTAAAAACAAGCAAAAATGAGTACAAAGTATGTATATATATATA
>BOPP01000004.1:13802045-13859783 GCA_017312745.1 Gryllus bimaculatus | reverse complement strand
TATATATATACGGGGTTCTGGAGGTCATTAATTTCGAATATCGTAATGAAATTATAAAATTCAAACGGTGACTTCAAAATGGCTGACTCATGAATATACCCGATATGCGTAGAAATATGTATACAACGTTTCTCGGGGTCGCTGATTTCGAATATCGAAATAAAATATCACAATTCAAAATTGAAACATGAAAATGATGCGAATATGTATAGAAATACGGTTATTTGTTGAGTATTGTTTTCGAAGTCACTGAAAATATTGCAATGAAATTCAAAACAGCTACTTTAAAAGGAATATCGGATTTAAAGAAATCCAAGCTATCGTTGGGCATGTCTATACAATTTATTCTTTTGACACAAAGGGAATGGGACACTGAGAAGAAACACACAACGTAGGTGGCTTTACTATTGACTAGAGACAGGTGGGGACGGATCCATACCATCATTTTGCTGGAAGGGGAGGGACATCGTGGATGTCTGTTAAATAATAAACATATTTGTTATTATATTGTATATTATTTATGCACTGTAGGTATGATACTATACAATATTAGTGTTTAAATAATTATATAATTTGAAAATAAATATTTAAATCAATTCTTCCAAATATAGTAAGGTAAACAAAAAGTCTAGGCTTTTGGGGGGCATGGCCCCCATGCTCCTCTCCTGGATCAACCAGTAGAGACTGGAAACATTCGGGAGATCCAATACTGTGCATGAAGATCATGACACCGGAAAACAAAGATCACTTCTGATGTGTCAGTGCATGCCAGAGGCGCGGGAAAGGAAATCATTGAGACAACATGCCTCTTTCAAGCTCAAAAGGGCCGTCTACAATGCAGAGCTGACACACATTTCTTGCATCACGTGTCAAATAATCCGAAAAGCTGAATCGCAGTGAGCGACTCCTATATATTCCGCAACAGTACTGTCAGAGGCAAAATGTGATCAAGGATAATTTAAAAAATCAAATTTAGGATGTATTGGGGTGTGAGAGATGCTCCAAACACCCCAGCTATCCACGCTGCTTCGGCGACGCCAAGACATGACCCCGTAATGCAGGCGCGCCACTAATGGAGGTGCAAAGCCGCGCGACCTGGTATCTGCTGCCCGCAGCTCCGCCGATGGATATTCAGATCGAGGTGAGCGCGGAGGGGTCAGTCGGTAGGGGTCGTGACGTAATGTTGCCCCTCCAGGAGACGCCGCACATCCGACCGCTCAGCCCTTTTTGATGAGAGACGTCAATAAGTCCGGACGTGCGTAGAGAGCTAGATCAGTGAGGAGTGTGAGACGCCATTTTGAAAAAGTACGGCGCGAAGTAATTGTTCATGCGAAGGAATAGTAGAATAGCGGAAAATTCAGCATTCTGAACTGTTATTAACTAGGCGATGTATAATATTTCCTAAAGACTGTGGAAAGTAGTAGGAAGCTAGTACGAGGCGGAATAGTGGCTACGATAGCGAGAACTATAAGCTGTTGCGAGGCGACAGTAGAACTGTGCAGTTCGCTACACGAGTAAAAGAAGTGTTATGGGGAACGCCAGAAACCGATAAGCCATTAGCAAACCCGCGCAAGGACTTTAAAATACGCGTCGGCGTGCCGTACAGGAAGAGCGGCGAAGAAAGAAGAGACAAGGATTCTGGTGCCAGGCGTGGCAAGATGAAAGAAGATTGGACGTGGATCTAGTGGCAGGAGAGAGAAGACGGCGTTTCGAGTGTTATCAAAGACGGCTGATCTGCGAGGGAATGAAGTAAGCCGGAATGGGGCCGAGGTCGACATACCCAGCTGCAGCGCTAGCGCAAGACAAAGTAACGAGAATATTTATAACGGGGAATTGAGAGCTGGGGGCTCATTGAACACGCTAGTGCATTGAAAGACAACAATCAAGGGAAATTTGAGTAATAAATTAGAATTTGTGTTGGTCAGTATTGCAAAGGGGAACCGCAAAAAAGCCTTGTAGTCCATGTAATATGTTTCATTCATGTGTGAATTGCTGAGGAAATTCATTGTAAATATTTTGAGCACTGTAGTCAGTAAATATGTTAAATTGAAGAGCGTTACGATGAACAAAGTGAAATTCTTTGGAGATAGAGAAATAATTCCATTTGATTCATGTTTTGACCAAGTAAAGTTAATTAATAATTTGCAAACATTTGCTGGCCAAGCATTAAGTAATTACCGTGCAAGTTGTAAATTTAGGAAGTTTAAAATATTTCAAAGTTACTAAGAGTACTATTTTATTGATTTCAGTGTGTATTCTACTGGTGGCGCAAGAAAACAGGAAAGTTTGAATTAACGTTATTTGCACGAATAAAACCATGAAACAAATAATTCAGTAACTAAAGTGCATGTATTCAGCATGTCATTTATGTTTTTACAATAAAAATGTCCAAAAGTGTATCCTTACTTTTTAAAGATGACATGTGATTATTACTATGAGTTCTCTTCATTTCTTTGTAAAGTGATTTGACTGTTTAAGAATATACGCATTGATTTTCACCTATTTCACAAAGCTCATAACGGGAATTCATTCTATCGTCCCAGCTGTTATTTTATATATTTTATATATATATATATATATATATAATAATATATTACAATGCTAACGGGAATAAATGCTGAACAGACCAAATGTCGATATTTATTAATAGAAAAATATGACATGTGAAGATTAAATTCACTTTTGCACTCATAGAAGCCGTAATCTTCGTTGCTATGACAAGAAAGTAAGAATCCTTAAAGTATACCAAAAATCGTAGTGTTCGGTGGAATGGGTTATTATAGTTGAATCATTTCAAAAATTTTATCAATAATTTTCATATTAAAAGTCATTATCAGAAGGAGAAATGGAAAAAAATATAAAATACAAAATTGAAAATACAGAAACAATTTATCGAAAAAGTTTAACACTTTTTTAAATTTCACGAATATCGCCGACGAGAATCGATGAATTCTAGTCATTCGGGCAACGGTAACTTTACAACACCCTGTGGACGACAAAAATGATTGAAATGACTTTCTGGAGCTGATGTATTATGCTCCAATGTCTTTCGAACGAGATTTGATAAGTCTGAATTCCGAACGACCACTCTGAAGTTTGCAATTATGGCCAGGTTTTCGCCCGATTGAACCAGGGTGCGACGTTACGATTTGTCATAACAGAAAAAGGGCTATGACCTTTAGTCTTATTCAAATATAATAGACTTCCTTTCGACGTAAATTCAGCTTCTGCATTGTTTCAGCAATGTCTAGAGCAGCTAACGTCAAAATTGGTCAGTTCCTGCAATTTCCTGGACGACTTCATTGCAACGGGCCGCTCCCTTGAAGACGGGAAGAATTTAAAGCAGTTGTTTAAGGTCCTACGGGAAAACTGTCTAAAAGTCACATGGAAAAGTGCGATTTTTAAAGGAACGAGCAGTTTTCTTAGGATATGTGTTGGACAAAGAGATAGCGCCTAAGCGGCAACATGTGAAAGCCATCTAGCGGTTGCCACCACCTTCTGACATAAAGTAGCCGAAAGTATTGTTATGGAAAATAAACTATTACAATAAACACTTTTTTTCAGATGTAGCCCATCTAAATGCAAGTTCCCTTGGTCAAAAGAATGCCAAAATGCACTTGACAGTTTGAAAAATCTTTGATGGAGACAGCGAAGCTGAAGCACTTCCTGCCAGGCAAAAGGATTGACGCAACAGATTATGGCTTGTGTGCAGTAGTGTTAGATTTGAGATGACTGGCAACTAATTAAGCATTTGTGATACTTGTTAACATAAAACCAACTAGATGAATGTGGCTTCCCCGGCACTAAACTGCTTTAAAAGTTTTTTCATGTATTGAAAATGTCTAAATAGCTTTGTTTAAATAAGTTCTTGCAGTCTCTGGCATTCGACATACCAATGACTCGTAGTAGTACCCGTTCTAAAATTCCCAACACCCAATGACCATGCATGTTACCTCCATAGTGGATATGAGTTGGTGACACTCATATCAAAGTAGTAATCGCCGTAAGAAATACTTACTTATGCATGACGCAAATTGTTAGAATTTAGTACAGTTACTTTTTGTACGCTTTTTTTGCTAATATGCACAAAAATGCACATAAAATATCATCTATATGATGTTCTTCAATATTATTACTTAAAAATCTTCTATAATTACATATCTTTCTTCAACCGTCTTTGCACAATTAGAAAACGTAAATGTGCAAAGTCGAATGCGCATGTGTTTCCGTTCTCTCAGATTACTCGCAGTTCTTGTTTTCACACAATTCACTTAGCGTTCTTCAAATTTAATAACTTCTAAGGTAATACTGTACGTAGGTGTTTGCAAATGTGTTATTAAAAATGCAGTAATAACAGACGAAATACTTCACTTACGTTCAAAGCAGTGGTCAATGAACGAATGAATAGAATTGAATGAATGAATGAATGAATGAATTAGTGAATTGAATGAATAATCGAACGAATAAACAAATGGCATGCTATCAACACACAATTCATCTAACCCAAACAAGTTAAAGGGCAGTGTCGTGTAAGCATCTAGAATGATCGTTGTAACTTTACTTATCTTAAAATTTACAATATTTAACAACCATTTTAAAATTCTTTTACAATTAATATTTTAATAATAATAACATAATAATAATAATAATAATAATAATAATAATAAAACCATTGCCCTAGAGAGCAAAATGTTGAATAAAACCATTCCAAATGTGTCTCCAAAAAGTACCACGCACGTGGCCCAAGAACAACAAAAGCTCTCATATCACACTGTTACCTCGTATCACATTACAATACTTTCTTTACTCGACGTAGAATAAACAAACATCGACGTAGAGTAGAAAGACACTCAAAACTCTGCCATCATTTTAACAGTTCATAAAATACGTGTTTTATTTTTTAGTATTCATACGAATTTTCGGGAAGAACATTTTCCTTTCTTCAGAAGTGAAGTTAAATTACATATTGATATTAAATGTATTGTTAAAATATTTATAATTTATACAATCAATGAAGAGTTTTGTGAAAAAGCACCATTATTTATAATAAATATTGTGTACTAACGTGTCTACGAGTCTTCTTTTTATATTGATAAAAACATAAAATTGTAATAGCAATATTCAAGTTCAGCCTGGTAAATTTCACTGGAGAAATACATGTTCATGTGGTACAATATATTAAAACTAGGTTACATGTCTATAAAATATTATAAACGACGTACACTAAAAATCCAAATATATATATTTAAGTCACTAGATTTAACTCACATATTTTAGTTTATAAAGGTCAAGACTGTATTTCTATGTATAATACAGGCTTCGCTATTGTTCTGAATAAGAAGAAATGCCAATAAATCTACTGTAAAAATATAAATAAACAGAATACAAAAAAATTACCATTATTGCCTGCTGATTAGAAAAGAAACTTCCTTGCAAGTTTCAGGACAAAGATGGGCCACGATGCTAGTACGTTAATAAAGCTTATGATTTATATATGGCATTTATTTCTTACACGCAAGCGTGAAACTGGTTGAGATTTTATCGCTACATGTCTACAGCGTATTGCTTTGAGTACTAGCCTCACCACGGAACGATATAAAAATGTGGATGGCATAGTGAGAATACGTTATCTAGTAGGAACTTCTGAAAAAGTTAACATGGTTCATGAGATCAGTAAAATATTTTTTATGATTAAATTAACAAGATGTATACTTCAATTGAATGAACCAAAAATGCAAGTTGATTTTAAAAAAATGGCCAAATGTAGTAGCATGGCGTGATCATTCTTTCTGGCAAGGTTTCAGATCAGATATATGCAAATTAGATATGTTAAAAACTAATTTGGCTTAAACACGGTTCATTACGTTGTTATAGTACCTGGCAGATCCGTGCAGCCCAATTCTTCCGAATTTCTGCAGCTACCTCATTCCAACATAATATAATACACGAACAGAGTATACTAAAATGTTCATACCAAAGAAAATAGATCTTCTGAGATTTTTCTCTACTTGCTAACCTACGTGCTAACGCAATCGATGAGACATCGGGGTAACCAGAACCGAATGCCAGCGAGTTGGCGATCATTGGTAATTCGGACTAATTCCATTGTCAGTAATCATACTGGACTACATTTATTTCTCTGTTATCGAGAAGAATCTGAATAGTAATAGAATCACATGTGAGCACAACAGGTTTATCAGGCACAGCTATAATACTGCACTGAATGTATCAGATAATCTATAATCTGTTAAGATCACTAATGCGCTCGAAGAGTGTAGTATCAAAGTTATTTATTTGGTCTATTTATTGCTTTGCGCTGTTTCATTCAGGGCCTAGAGACTATTATATCCATCGAATTTTAGCTTTACTGAAAATCTGGTTAATATCAAAGGCAAAGTTTTCCAGGAATGTTGATCTTTTGATTGCGTTCAGAGCACCGCGGACAGTGTAAGGATTCGTTACAGACTCGTCAGTCGATTTGAATGAAGAATTTGAATGAAGGAGTTTATGCCCCCACTGTACGTTATGGCGTGCACAAAATCCCTAGTGTTTGAAACTTGCCTATATTTCACACAAAATTACACAAAAACTGCTCTATTTTCGAAATATTGAACATGACTATTTCCACATCTATCTTTGAATAATTGATTTTATTAGCAAAAATCTCTATCTTCAATATTATGGTCGTATGAAGACGCCGAAAAAAAATTGAACGTTTGCAATGTTCAAAAAATTAGGAGATTTAGCGGAAATTAAACATGCCCAATTCTTTAAGCGTTCTTTATGCTGTCAGAAGACAACGTTGAATAAAAAAAATTGGAGCCATTTTTGAGAAAATTTTAAAAATGTTGACGCTCCATTTAAGGTTCCACAAAAAGACATATCTGTTACAAACTCGTAGTTCTCTTTCGTTCATTCAGATCGATCGGGCAATATAAATTTTGAAGAAAATCGTCTGAACGGTTTAGGTGCTAATGTTGATCACACACAGACGTTTTGCCAACAATTAATCCCACACGTATCAAGGACCCACAGAACATGGATTCTGATCCCCAATGTGTTATATATATATATATATATATATATANTATATATATATATATATATATATATAATGTCCGGGGAGGAAACGTCGAAAACAAGCTCGTAAGACAATTTTAAGCCCTTTTTGTCTAATAAACTACTTTGTTATGCCAAATGTCTAAGCCGCAAAATATACTCAAAATTTTGTTTGAAATAAAACTTTCTAGGCAAAAATTTCCATTGCAAAAGGATATAAACACTCCAGAAACTTATAAATTGTTTTTTATTTAGAAAAGAAATGAATATATTCGTTCAGAAAGAAAAATTAACACAGAAATAAAAAAGCATCCAATTTACATAATTCGACTGCATTTTTATTTCTGGGTTAATTTTTTTCCTCAAGAAGATCTTCTATTTCATTTTTACCAACTGCCATATATTCAGATTCAGAAGTGTAAGAAATAAAATGCCATCGGAAGATAGTAATGAAGGTCCGCAAATATATGAGCTCCTGCAATATTGCCCAGTTGTCGAGGGAATGCAGTAGGAATCTGACTCAGCCATTGTAATAAGTCAGGTAACCAAAAGTCAGCAGTCAGAATATTGTTCTAAAGTAAGGTGCCTGTGTAATGGCGAGTTTTAATCACATACTGTTATCAAAACTGAAACCTGAAACTTTAGGGATTAAAAGCATTTCATATCAATAGGCTAAATCTTACTCTCAAGTCGTTGTCACCATCAAGCATGTCAGAGATGAAAAGATTTCAACTCATTTTTTAACCTAATTATGGAGTTCCACAAGGATCAATCCTGGGAACTGATTTCTTTTATACTTCAACGGCATGTCCCTAATTTTACAAAACAACAAAATAATCCTATTTGTAGATGACACGAACATTATTATCAAAGCAAGTATATAATATCTACAAAAAAAGAATCACAAACTGTTCTAGAGGCACTAGTAAAATGGTTCGAAGGAAACAAACTCATCATAAACTGCCTTCCTAAACTTAAAGAATTCACTCTAAAGCCATCTCGACAATTGATCAACAAAAACATGCCTGTAAAAATAGCTCTAAAAACTTTCCTTGGATTGAATATTTAAGATGTTGTAAAAGGGAATTCTTATTACAGCTTTCTCACAATTTATACATTACATGTCATTGCACTTTTCATGTGGAATGTTTGTATTAAAATATTTAATTTATTGCATTGCTGTAATGGGGTATTTTATTTCTTGTTCTTGAGCAGTTTACGTGCTACTTGGAAAACCATTTTGTGAGGTTTTGTTCAGCAGCACTTTTGCTTCTGCTGCCCACTAGTACTCTCACTGTATTCAATGCATTTTTTTGATCAATGTGAGAATTGTATCCAACAACTTAGGTCTATATTTCTACAAGGAGTAGAGGATACTAAAATTATAAAGAACGATACAATAGACTTAGTTAAAAAGTAAAAAGATACGAGGTTTTTGCGTATGTATGCCACGTGAAACAATGCCACCAGGATTATGAAGTTTAGAAGAAGCGCGCTCGTGGTGCTTCTCGGGAACAGCCTGTCTTGTCCTCGCATGCTGTCCGACACTCCTTTCACAATGTTCATGCTTCACCGTTCTGTCATTGTCGGTCAGTCATGCGGGATGTGGCTGATGCCTGGGGAAGGGTCTGTTAACTTCTAATTTTGTTTTCAAAATATGGGGGAAATGTGTAATATTAATATATGGGAAACCCTTGAAAAGGATTAACTTACTAGATATTGAACTAATCATTGGCATGACAATGTATGTACAGTGAGCGAGTTGTATTTCGCTGGTGGTTGACGTTTTTATGTACTCCAAGAAACCACGATGGAATTCCCTTTCAACGTAAACGCTATTTTCCAAACAAGGATTAGTATAATTAAACGGGACCTACTGCCCCAAGGATTCTCGGGCGATGCCCGTGCTGCATGGTATGTGTGATACAACGTGTTATGGGATATGTCAATCTCCTATGTAAATGTCATAAATTTGTCTCTTTGGTTCATGTGTGATGACAGTAGAACTATTTTAAGTAAAAAAATTAAGCTTTGTATTATTATTTATTCATATTTATGTTCGGCAGTGGATCTGGATTTTCTCTTTGGCTTTTCATAATCTGAATCTGGATGGTGTATTATCCAGCTTTAAAATTAGTAATTTTATTATTCCATTTAACTTCTCTTTCTGAAAATAATTTATACCATTATGATATTGACATTCGTTGTCAAAGAATATATTTATTTTGTGCTTTGAATAATATGTAATTAATGTTAGTGTATTGGTCAAACCTCTTATGTAATATATGGTTAGCCTGGAGACAAGTATGTGGAAGATGGTCGAGGCTGCTGCGGTATTTAATATTTGACCGAAGTGCATCTGAAATCCATGCACAATTTTCTCTTCTCTCGTGTATTACTACTTTAAATTAGTGGTTTGATTTTTGACTGGATAACTAGTTAAGAAAGTGTACTGTTGTGTGTGACCAATGATATGTATACTTTATTTTCATCAGGCCCTACACATGTCAGCAATTGCTTTTTGTTGACTCTTTCGAGTCATAATGGTTTAGATTTGGATCAAATGCACTTCTGTAAAGCATGGCTTCTATTACTTTCATTCTCCGAGTGTTACAAGACCTATGATATTTTCTTCTTTAGGAAGGTCAACAAGTATTATCTGGCTGTTGTTCAGTTAATACATTCTTTTTTTTTTCTACTTAACCTTGCTGTACTGTTAAAGTTTTGAACTTGCTCACGTTATTTACTGTGGCATATTCTACCTGCCTAATTTATTTATTAATTTTTTAATCCTTGAGACTTGACTACTTCTTGATATTTCTCCACTGCACCCTGCCTTTACTTTTGACATTTTGTCAGTTCTGAGCTCACTTGTACCATTGCTATATTTAATTCATGTGTACCATTGTTTTATTTAATACAACCAAGTTTAATGATATGCGAGATGTTTAGGGAGATACGTGTAAACATGGAAAGTTATGAGATTTTGTGTTTATGCACTTGCATAGAATATGTTTTATTAATTATTATATCAAATATAAATTCATTGTATCGATGTGCGTGTATTGATTCACCCTTATTATGAAACACAGATTTGATTTCTAGTGTTCATTTCATTAATTGAGTACTATCCTGTACAAGTCTCGTTAATTACTTCCTTCATTTGGGTAATAAACAATCACTGTACTTCACATAAAACAAGTTCTTTGAAGGCCACAAGCTGAAAAGAGAGAGGGACAATATCATCCAATCAGAAGCTCCAGTACCAAAAATTTATGACGCAACAAAGCTCGCGATTTAATGACAGTGTCCCCCTCACCAGACAGCTCATGACCTTGAAAGTACTTTGTGTTAATCATAGTATAGGGATTGAGTAATCAGTTCCTTAATATGATCTGAACCTTTGTGAAGATTAAAAAATTATGAGCTGTGAACAGGCATCAATAATAAAAGAATGAATTGAGCTTGTAAATACTCTACATCTAACAGCAACACTCGAAGTAATTGAAAATGCATAAAAAGTAATTGCTTTAATGTAAAAATTATAGATGTAGATGTGAAATTTCAAATGTGAATTGGGTATTCAAAAGTTTGATTTAGTCATAGGCATCACCAGCGAAACTTTTATTGAGGGGTGGTGATTCAATAGATCAGATACAAATTGCGGAAGAGCTCCCTCCAATACTAAAAAATATTGGGGGGGAAGGAGGGGATGCATGTCATCCATGTACCTTGTAAGGAAATATCTGTTCAGCATGAAATTTTTTTATGTATGTATAGTTTTGTAAACCTAGCAGAACATTGAATTTGAATTGTAGAAGGGGATTCAAGAAAGTGGCTTCTAATTCTAAAATTTGTATCACAAAGTTTGTCATGTTTATGGCAATTTAACTCATTCTTCACTCAGTGTGTGTTAGACACAGATTTTTTTTAATGCAATTACTAGGCATATCACTGATATGTCATAAATTGTTCGTTTTAAACTATGAACAATGAAATCAAAAGCCTGTTTAAATTGTAATGTTTTCTGTAAAAACATTTTGATTATTATTTTTCTTTTTTTTTTTTTTTTTTTTTTTTTTTTTTTTTTTTCTTTGCAGGAAATGTGCATCACAGGTATCAGATATTATAGATGTCATGGGATTGGCTTCAGCTCGAGCACAGGGACTTCAAAAAGCTATTACCACGGGTGACAGATTAAGATCTTATGATCACACATTATATCTTCTTGTAAATTCTGAAGGAAATGGGTATGTTTTGAAATATTAATGTTTGATTTTATACTGTAGTGATGTAATTTGTTGAAGTTAACATTAATTTATTTTTAAATTCCTTTTAATACATTTTTAGTTTTTGCAGTTTGTCATGACATTTGATGAGAGTGTACAATGATTGTTCATTTAAATAAATGATTCCCATTAAACCATGAGATGTAGTGTAAAAGTAGATTTCTAATCTTCATTTCACGTAATTTTACAGTAATTTTTCTTTTATATGTATTCATAATGGTAAATATACACAATAATGGTTGGTAGAGTAATATTTAATGTCTTTATTCATTTAAATAACTATTTATAGTTTTGAATGAATTGTTCATGTTTTCCAATAGAGTTTTACTAATAAGTTTCCACATCACAACAATGTAAAATTTAATTTCAATGTATTGATTTGTTTAATGTATGTGATTATCGGAAAAGTGTAATGAAATTGCAAATTTGTATGTCTTGAAGGGCACTCAGTAAGTTGTCAATGATTTAAAATTAACATCAGTTTTATGCAAGTCAGAAAAGCTTTGAATAAAGGACCTATTTTGACTTCCACTACTTACCTTCACTGTACACAATTTTTTAAATGGTCTTTACTGAACTGCTTCAAGACATGGCAATCTGTTGCTATTTCTACAAATGTTTCTTAACATAATGCTAAGTGAAAAAATGTTGATGTACTTCTACTTCTTGGGTGCACCTAATGTTAGCTTATTGTAGTTGTGTGGGACCTAGATAAAGCAACTACTCGTACACGAATGTGTTGTCACTGAAGAAAGTTGGGATCTTCTGCTTCCCAACATCATTTATGTACACAAAATGCAACTGAATAATATATTTAATCTTTGCAATATTTTTCAATTGGAAGTTTATACCTGCTTGAAATTGGAAAATGCAAGTTCTAATATTACTAGTAAGTCTGTACAATTCCATTCAAGGCCTGTTGAGCCTTTTAACAGCCAGGGATAGTATGAGTATATTGGATAATTCTGCCTTAAATAAGATATAATAGACCTATCATGTAGAGCATTCAATACAACTTTGTATTTGAAATAATTAATTTTAGTTGAAACAATTGGAACTTTTTACCTTCTTGTAGTAAAGGTTACATTTCGTGTGCTTCTACTAAACTTTTTTTATGGCTGCAAAATGATGAAACAGCAGAAAATTAATAGCAGATCCATGTTTGCTTTCTGTATGAAAATTTCTTGTGCAGATCATGCTTTCATGGAAATTAAGCAAAATCCATTAAAGATCACAAGAGTATTAACTTGAGTCTTGTGATTATTACACAGAATATATACACACAAAGTAAAGTCCTTACCCTGGAAATATTTTTTTGTAGTCTCATTTAGACAGTTTGGACAGATATGAAATTTGAAAATAAGAATATGGAATCTTGTGTGAATAAAATGTTTGAATGTAACAGTATACATCACTAATGGTTGCTGCAATACAACCTAAATTGGTTTGCCTTTCCGTCTTCAATTTTGTTGAATTATCATAAGGCATTTTAATGCTATTTCATTCTTTGATTTCAATACATGTCTGTGGTTTTGGGAAAAGAAGAAGACCACGAGATTTTTAAAGTAAACTGATAATAGGAAACATTGATATAACCTAGCAAATTGGCAGGACCTTACATATTTTTAAGAAAAAATGTAGAGGTTTGTTCGTAATAATAGCTCAAAATTTGTTACACATTGAGAATAAAAAATCATATAAATTTCCAAACGTGTAATAAAAATGAGTAGAACAAAATTTGTGGTTTTGTGCAGAACATGTGGTCCATATATGCATCATATGACCTAAAGAAAATAAGGTTTGTAATTTATTTATGCAAAGAAGTTGAATAATGATTGAAGGAATATGAGTTGTCAATTTAACTGTTTTGCCATCATAATTGTTGACTGATTGGGATGCCATATTTGAAAGAATTGAACAAAAGTGAAAAAATGTAAATTCACAATTTCTTCCTGTATTAATGCAACCTAATGAGATAAGTAGGTAACAGAGGAGAGAGGGAATTGTAGTATAAATGTGATGTGAGATAAAATATAGTTTCATGATAACTACATTGTGGCAAATAAATAGCTTGAATGTCTGTAAAATGTTAGTAAAGTGTTAGTAAATAACAACATCTCAAAGGCAATGAGACAAGTAAATCAGTATAATAATTTATATACTAAATTCAAAATGTTAGTATCTACCTTAAGCAATTGAAAAAATAGTTACGTGTAACAATATAATCTGATGTATTCTGGTCACAGTCAATTCAGTGCATGTTTATTGTGAATATCACATAACTTTCTAAAATTGTAAATTATGTTAATGAACATCAATTATTAAATGTGTCATGAATTTTAATTATGAAGACAATTGTGTAGTACTATCCAACACAATGCTCTGTAATCTCCAGATTGAAGTTTTATTTTATGGAAAATATATTTGGTGATGTAATAGGTAATGCCAGATACATCAATAGCTATTATAAGTGTTTTTTATGAGAGGAAGTAAGCAATCTGTGCCATTGCTATTTACAAAGTCTATAAAATTTTATTTTCCATGTGGTTCTAGGAAATAATAATCAAGTGAACATCATTTTAATGTTTCAGTGGAAAAGGGGTTGTTGTAGGACTTCTGAAAATGGGAAGAAAGAAATTGTTTGTCTTTGATGTAAATGGCCAGCATCATGAAATGGAACCACTTTGTGTTCTAGATTTTTACATACATGAATCAATGCAAAGGATGGGATGTGGAAAACTCTTATATGAGTTCATGTTACAGGTATGTATATAATTTCAGTGCAATACAAGACAATTTCCAGATTTCTGTATGTAAGTTTGTATCCAAAAAATTAGTTTCTGGCGGTCTTCATTCATCGCATTTTATCACTGAAAATTGTTATTGTATTTTATGTAGTTAGTTTTGTAAATTTCATTATTTAAACTTTCAGAATTATAATTCTGTTCTAACATAATACAAATTAATTTTGAGTGTAAAAAAATTCATTTTCAATTGTAGATAGTGTTGAAATATAATAATAATAATAATAATAATAATAATAATAATAATAATAATAATAATAATAATAATAATGCTTTTTTTAAACTTCTAATTATTTTCATTCAAACTGTGAAACAATAATGCCATTTAAAATTATTTAACAAAATTTTATTGAAATGCATAAAAATGTCTTTGTATTGCTCCATTGAAAAGTCTTCGTTTGGCAAATGATTCTCTGAAATATTTATCGTGTTGTCTAGTATAGTATAGTTATGACTTTTCAGGAACATTCAATTAGTGATGTAATTTTCTTAAATGACGTTTATCTAAAAATTGTTGTTTTTTTTTAATGCAAAATAAGTCAGATCCAAATTTGTGTTGAAAGACATTAATCTTATGGATCTGTGCTTTAATATAAAATTACA
The DNA here is from genome assembly GCA_017312745.1 of Gryllus bimaculatus. Taxonomy (NCBI): domain Eukaryota; kingdom Metazoa; phylum Arthropoda; class Insecta; order Orthoptera; family Gryllidae; genus Gryllus; species Gryllus bimaculatus. Next base: position 13,845,028 of record BOPP01000004.1, on the reverse strand, counting down.
TTTTCTTCATAAGGAATCTGAATGTTCTCCATAGGGTACCTGTTTGCAAACTTCCATGAAGAAACCTAGCACTTCAATACAGATAAATAAAGGGAATTAAATATTTAGCCCATGCCCAAAAAACAAACTGAAGAAAATTTTAATGTATTTTGTCATGTCTTCTACATGTTGTTTCATGTTTTGAATTGTTCAATTACGAAATATTTATTTTACACTATGTAAATGGTGTCAGAATATAATTATGCTGCAATTATATTAATATAATTGTATGCATAATGCATTATAATATAATAGAACTGACATTTTGATATCATTTATATGATGGATTTAATCATTGGTTAAATTATTCTGTAAGTGAAATAAAATTCATCTTATTAAATTGACGAATTCTTTCCAGGAAGAACACATCGGACCAGAGCAATTGGCGATTGATCGACCTTCTGAAAAATTTTTGGCTTTCTTGCATAAACATTATCATTTATCAAAAATTATACCTCAAGCTAATAATTATGTAATTTTTGAAGAGTTTTTCTCTAACCATGCAGGTTAGTGTTTCTTCTGTGTGTGCGACTGACTTTTATGGTATTGTACTCGGATGTTTGTTCTAGAATTTACCTGCATTGTAAATTATATTCTTATTCTTGGTTGGTGGTATCAGTATTTCTACAGTTTATGAATGTGCTTGAGCATGCTCTTTGATACCCTCTGGTAAAGTTTAGTGTATTAGTGCCTGAAGACTCAATTTTACATAAGAGTGGAATTGAATGGGCAAATTGTGAAGGAATTATGGTTTATATACACACAGTAATGTAAATTTTGTATATGTTCAGTATTTTGTGTAGTTGCATTTAGTGTTTTTGTTCTGTAGATAAATCGTGTAATGTGTAATGTTTGATCACTTTTGTTGTATGTAGTTCTATTATACATTAATTTTTATTACAATTTTCTTTGTTAGGAATTAATTTTGTGTTTTTTTAGCTGCATGTACTTGTTCTACATTTGTTTTGTGTGATGGGACAAACTTACCTATACATTTTATGTTAATTTTCCTAAAATGCAAAGATCCAGATGGTCTGCCACAGTTACTTTTCATTAATATACTCTGATTAATGAAAGATCTATTTGTGAAGATGTCTGTAAAGCCTGCAATACATAAATATGAATTTGCAATTCCAATTCTTGTATAGTACTTCTTGAGAATTTCTGTATTTATCCTAATATTAGACATTTTTTTTCCTAAATTTCTCATTTGAAAAATACAGGGTCATCTTATTTTTCCAGCCAAACTTGAGGTCTAGATCAATGTTCTTACCACTTTCCATATCAAGAAAGTAACGTTGTCATCAAAATCCGCTATGAAGGCAATGAAAATCTTGTCTATCTATAATCTTTGCTTTTTGCTGATGTATTCTTGGCATCTGCCATGCATTGATATGCAATTTAGACCATTATTTGTGAGAGGGGCCCCATTGAGAGCGAATCTCAAACAAATGGCATTTTAGTACATGAAATGAAATGTCAAAATGAAGTGTACATATCTTGTTTCAACTCTCAATGATTGTGAAGGTGCATTTTGTAAATAACATGAAGAATATAATGAAATGGAAAAATAATCTTCATTTGGATTCTCCATCCAACAAAAGTGAACAATTTTTAAAAAATGTCAGAAAAATTTCCTATATTTTAGAAGCTTTTCGTGCTCTCCCATGCTATCCACACAATGGAAGCACAGAGATGTACTGTTTGCTTTTCACAACTCAGTCATTTGAGTATTAAAGAATGCAAATTTCAAGTTAATGGTTGTTGAGGAATCAGAGGCTCTAAACAAGAGTGTGGTAGGAAAAAAATCTTATGACCCATAATGGAATGTTCTTAGATGGCATCAGATGAAAGACAGAGGATGCAAATTGAATGCTCAAAACATTCAGGGGAGCCTAAAACATCAGAGGACAACCTAGTATGGGGGAGGACCAGCAAGAAAACATTGAAATATATGAAGATTAAGATGATAGTGACAAAATGATTATTATTTTTAAAAGGTATAAGAAAATGTCAATCGTTCTGGGAAAAATAATTAAAAGTAATAATTAAACACAAAGGGTTATCCTTTTCCTTTTACGCAATCAAAGTACAAGATTTTCAACAAATGTTTTATTTTTCACTTATTCTGGAACACAAAAAATAATTAAACTTATAATTGAGACAATTTTCTGGACAATTTGTAATTTTATTTTAACTTAATAGTAAGAAGCAGATAAAAAAAAGGTGGGGAGAATTCTTTGGAGGCCTCTGGAAAATTGGGGGTTAATCTCATTTGGTGTGTCTTATATTTGGGTAAATACAGAACATACCCCTAACATCAATTTTGGTCAGTGAAAAAAGGTCTGAATAAGAATATTGAGGTATTCTCAATCTGTATATTTAAAACAATCTGTGAATTATAATTACATATAAATTATGTATTTCTATAGAAATGCAATATAGTAATATTGTGAAATTTTACCAAAAATAAAAAAATTCCTTGTAGATTTATGTGACTGACATGTAGCATTTAGTGTTTGTGAATATATTAAGTTCCCACTTCTTTCTTGCCTTGTGCCTGTCTCAGTATATGTTTAAAGAGTGACCATTCAAATGTAAGGGTTGTGCAAAGCTGAAGTGCTAAGGACAAAGTGAAATGTAAATTTAGGGTTGCTGAGCCATTATATATGAATATCAAACAGTCTACTTTTTATGATGTAGCAGATTTCTGCATGTAAATACTGTAATTTCAGATTCTGAAACAGCACAATTATAATATATCATCAAATATAGCAATTTACAAAATCATATGATTGATAGAAAGTGTATTTATGAATTGAGATTGTTTGTACAATTTTGGTTCCTTGTAGTTCTTATTTTCATGATTTCGACATTTCAAAGTGTGGAAACTATGAAGGAAGCACCTATATTTGGTAATTACAGTTTCCTCGGCAGGGGCACCATAATACTCCAGCAGGGACATCCAACTCTTTGAGTGATGTCAATTTGATCCTATGACAGTTATTCGGAATAAAATGTTTGCAATAATGGCCTTAATTTTATTTCTTAAGTATCTATACTATTTCTCAATGCAGTAATGGCCTAACCCACAAAAATCTCTTTAATCTGTCATGCTTGAAACTTGTAAACACCCAATTCTGGATATCCAGAAGCCACCCTGCATATCTGTGTGTTTGCTAAAACTCTCGAATTCTTTAACAAAAGGAATCACGTAAATGAAGTCTTATGATTTATTCAGATTGTTGTGTGTAAGATATTAAATTGTCCCCTCCCCCCTAAAAAAGTTTCTAATGTGCACTCTGGATAATATTCTTCAAAATATGTATTTATAGACAGGATTTCTTTAGTCTCTTTTACAAATGAAATGTTCTAATAATAGTGTAGGCCTATGCTGAGTCTACAGTATGATAGCACAACATTGGTATATTAACAATGTATTCGTGAGTTGAAATATTCTGTAAGTAAATTCAAGTTTTATTAAATAAACAAATATTGTGTTATTCAGCATTAACATAACAAGTACGATAATCTTATCTCCAAAAAGACTGTTATGAATGCCACTGACTGACTGCAGTGGTGCCTTACGCTGAGGCCCATGATACTACATAGAGTAGGTGATTTTTGTTCAAATTATAACGAAATACATTTAATGTAAAAACTTTTCTTTTTTGATATTACACAGTAATTATTGACTGTTATTATTACCCTGAAACTTTTAGAGGAAATGAATGTAATTGCAGAATAATAGATAATTGAAACATTAAACTCTGATTACAAAAATTTAGACCACTTTTATACAGTTACCTTTATAAAAGAAACTCCATCAAATTAAAACGTCAAAATTAACAGATTTTTGAATCTTTCAGTAGATGAATGATGACAAAATATCAACTTTTGAACAAGATTACAGTGGTTTAGTCAGTAGAAAATGTTAAACATTTTACATAAATATTTTTAGTTAACAATTAAGCTGAAAAAATCTACAAAGAATGTGAAATAATAAATTCTTTGTAAATAAAAGGGAATGAGATTGTTGCCTTACCATACGTCCATTCTTGCAATAATTAAAATTATGCACATTTATTCATAATTATTTCTACTGTTGGGATTCATAAGAGATAGAAAATTCCTTTTGAATGGTTCTCTTAATATGAAATATAAGTAAGAAAACCCTTTGAAAAAAATGGCTGTAAACATGCTTGTTACTATTGATTGGCTGCCCCTACTGAATTGGATATGCAACAGAATGAGGTATGATTGAAGAACAGCTCCCTACTTTGGAAGTGTCATATATGTCATTCCATAACAAGCAATTTTCTGAAAATTTATTCTGGAATGTCCAATTTTGTTCAATTTTTTTTGTGATGTTCTTGAAACAAAATGAATTATCATGTTGTGGTTTTTTGTTTTGTTTAGACCTGCTGTCATTATTCTTAGATATATTGACTACTAATTTTTACACAAAATGGCAAGCGGAGGCAATATGAAATTATTATATATACACTTAAAAATAGAAATAAGTTGTTGGTCTTAATTAAAAGCTGATCAATGGTACTTTAACATAAAGAAAATTGTTTTACAGTGTCAAAATAATAATTTGATTTTAATTAGTCTTATTTTAATGAAAAATGAAAATGCTATTTATTACAACTAACATGATGCTCAAATATTTTTAAAGAATATTTTCAAATTCTGTGAACTTTCCTTTGTTTTTATTGTGGAACTCTTTGTAGTTCAATAGCAAACAATTGATGAATGCACCGGGATACATCCTCAACATGATGGCTTCTCACTCCAGCTCTCACTGCCATTGTCTCTGATTGTGAGGGGGAGTACATTCAAAGTTCTGTTACTATGTTACCAAAATATCTGTTTTAAATCCTTCAGATTGTAACTGGGCTTTTTTTATAATGACTTTCCAGCTTTCTGTCATGTATTTTGTGTTGACTTGTATTCAATTGAAAAGTAATTTTATATAGGTTTTTCTGGGTGCAATTGCATAACCTTCTGGGTGTGTTAATTGGATCTTGTCCAGGCTGAAATCTTGCTCGGGCCACAACTATTTGTAGTTTCTTTAATGCTATCACAGGGTTCTTTAGCATGTGATTTTGCAAAAAAAATGCCATTTTGCATAAATTCCAAAACTGGTGTTGGAACTCAGGTTGAAAATGTTCTTGTTTTTATATTGAGTGCTGATTCTATGGAGAATTTTTTTTCTTTTATTTGTTTAAATTCTTTTTTAGATCTGACTGGAAGAAGTTGAAATTCTTGGTGTTGTGCTTGAGGTTTTCCAAAATCATTATCACATTTTTGTGGTGCACCACTTTTATCTTCTTTAAAATAAACATGAAATGGGTAAATTTTGGCTTGTTTATTTTTATAATGCACCCATTGCACAAAATTATGAAGTAATATAAATAAATATTTTCATAGTAGTTGCAGGTGACAATCAGCTCTTCAGTTTCCATTTTTAATTTGCATTCATTTAAAAGTAAGCTTTTTTGCTGAGCAAAGAATTTACCACGCACTTTTTCTTTTAATTCTGCCAAAACTTTGAACAAATTTTTTTATTGAAGAGAAATTATTTTCTAAATTTATTTCATTACTGCAATCATTTGTCTTTCGGAAATGTACTGCTCTCACTCACCTTTATGCTAGGACTAACATGAATAGGCTGTGCAAGGTTTGGTTCTGGTGGGGATTGTGCCTAACAATATTCAGACATGAAAAGAATATGAAGTATTTGTTTCTTTCACACATCTGAAACAGAATGGTGTGTGCATATAGCGATATCAGTTTCTAGAATTATCAACATCCATCCTTCTTCTCTTACATTGTCCTTTTTTCTATTCTTCCTACCTTAGAGAAAGTTCCATTTTCTAAGTTGTTCTTCTGCACTGCATCCTAGTTGCAGTGCAAGATGATAAAGTACAGAACTTTCAAGTGTACTTATCTCCCTGCTATTACAATGTGTATTCTGGCAGCAAGTGCAGGATTGGAAAATTGTTATGCTCCACTTTCATCAATTTATCATTTCTGAATTGTTAAAGAGTTCCACATTAATTTTTGTTGGATAATATAAGTATATTTATACATTCTATATGTTGTTTCTGGCAATTTTCTAATGACAATTAAATTTTCCGTTTGCTTCTTTCTTATAACATTTTTTATTACAAAAAGTTTGTTACAAAGAACTTTAAAAAAATAAAAATTTCAAAAAATTATAAGAAAGACTCAAAGAAAAAAATTACGTGTCTTTAGAAAACAGGCAGAAACAACATATAGTTCAAATAAATCACTAGACAAATATAAATAAAAAAATATGTAAAATGAATTTAAGTTTTAAGCATCATGGTGGCACATTAATTGCAATTGGGGGGGGGGGGAGAGATTTTCAAAAATCACAATGTCGCCTTTTAATTTCTTTTACACAAGAAAAGAAAATATATTTAAATCTATAAATTGAGCTATTGAATATATTTTTGTTATACACAATGCAAATATCAAGCAGTTAAAAATACATAGGGCAAGCATGCCCAAAGAATTTTATTATTTTAAAGTCCAAAGCTTTGATAATTTATAAAAATAAATTTACACAAGTATATTTTTAATATGTTCGTTAGAAAAATTCAGCAACTTTCTTTTATGTAACGTCATGACTTTCCTTTGAAACATTCAAAGAAATGGTTTGCTACTGTAAACCTTAAACTATGATTATCACTATCTTAGTACCTTCCAATGTAAGGAACAATGATTTTCAAATTGTCATATTCTTTATTCACCATATTCTTATTTTTTCATGTCGTCTGTGACACTGTCTTTTAAGTTTTTCAGATTTTTGCCTTTTCACTGTGTGCATTAGCCTTGTTCTATCATGTAGAAAATCTATATGTACAAGCTACTTATTACTTAGCCATTGGGAATTATCATTTAGGTAGCTTTTAGTTGGCTTGCTTCATTCAGTTATATTTGAAATAATAGCTTTGCGTTCTATCGTTTTAACAAACCAAAGCACTTTTGTCACGATTTTGAAGAATGTCTTGGGGTATTGAAAGCAAAAGTTCATGTGTATTTTTTAATCATTGGTAATATTTCCATATCTGTTATAAATGTTTAACAAACCGAATTGCCTTTGTGCAGACTATAAGTTTAAGTTAAGTTCTATTTTTAAATTGTAAGGGTAATTCCAAAACAATTTTTTGTGAATCTATTAATTTTGGAAGAGATTAGTAGAAAGATACTGTACATTATTTCTTACATAATTTTCCATTAGTTTTAAGCACTTACATGTAACCCTGATCTATACTCGTCAGGATAGCCATTAACAAACAATTTAAAAGATTGTGTTCATTGTGCATAATTCAGGTGCAATTCCATAATAGTATGTGCTTTGTGAAATACATGTCTTGCTTAAGTTTATGACATTATCAGACAATGTGTTCTTTTAGATGCTGAAATTATGTTTTTGTTTATATTTTAATTTTGTAACTTAATCAAAATAAACATTAACACACACTTGAAATTGTATTGAATATTTTTAAAGCCTTAGACAGTGCAGCTGTTGACTGAATAACTTCTATTATCAAAGGAAAATTAAAGTATAAAAGTATTATTCATTATTTGTACTTATAATATTTTTATCTTGCTATGAAATCTTTCTATTGTAATTAATAATTAATTGTAATTATAATTTGATTATATTTTTTCCATATTTGTGTTGTGTTTGTTGTTAATTTTATTTATAATCGTAAAACTAAACTTACTCTGTGGAATCAAATGTTTCATTAACCTTCATGTGTGCAAATAAAATAAATAGACTTCCATTCACCAACATGGAACTTCTCTATACACCATACCATTAGACTCCATTCAAAACATTACCTCCAATCTGGTTTGTTCCTTATTTAGATTTTTCATCATTATTGGCATAGACTTTTAGACAAAATAAAAACAAAATACAATGTGTGCAATGAAGAGAAAGAATTGTTTAAAAATGCTGACCGTAGTGAATCACATTAGGTTAATGATAATGATTTCTGATAATTACAAAGATTTTTTTAAAAAAATACTCTAAGCAAATTTATAATCTGTGGAACACTAATATTTATATAATTATAATAGAATATAAATATTCTATCATAAAAAATAGGACTACTTTTATTCTTTTCCAAACATCTGTCATTTCTCATTAATACAGTACTTAATGTGAGGTTCTTTCAGGATAAGAAACATACAGAGTTGTTTGCTCATGTTGACTGTTCCACTGATCAAATTAACACCAATAGTGTTTAATTTTTTAAATTCAGCTGATATGCTCTAATTAGAGTGGAGTATCTTAAGAAAACTTTTCACTTTTTGTATCTATTTTTCTTGTGTCTAAAGGCCAATCTTAAGCAGAGGTTCTTCAGTCGTAAGTGGTCATGTGTAATAAAAGCACAAATTTGATTAATAAAATGAATGTTTGGCATTTTCTGAACCTGTTTTGAAAATAATTTCATTCATGGAATAATCTTATTAAACTCCGTTTGTGAGTGGAAAGTTAAATATTAATTCCCTTGTCACAATCAAGATACAAGGAATTATCAGAAATTACCAATTCAAACATGGTATTTTTTATATAGTTGAAAGCTCTTGAATATTTATTAAATGTTTATTTAGATTGAAGATTGATATTCTTTAATAAGCTTGAAATACAGTGGATGTATTCATGATGTCATATAGTTCAATCTCGTTGCTAAATGATGAAATGGTGTTGATCACTTCGTGTTGACCTTATTAAATTGTCTCTCTTGATACATTTGATAGTTGAATCAAATTAGTATGGTTGTTACCCTACATATCAGAGCATGTATATAATGTATTTTGCTGTTTAGAGAGAAAATTATGTAATTTGTCCAGTTATGTTGCTCAAGGTATGAGCATCCATCTTGATTCTTTTAAAATTTCTGATAGTTGAACATTCAAGGGACTGGCAAGTTCAATAGTAACAAGTTACAAACTGTTAATTTGATCCTGGGTTATTTAATTTTACCTCTATTCTTTTCAAATTGTGTATAACCTGTTTGACTTTTAATACAAGATAATAACACAATTCATAAATGACTTGTTCCATGTGTATGGTACAATCATGTATTGTGTGGTATATGTCAAGTCATAAATCACTTGTGTTAGTGTCTTTAGTTGTATCAGAATTGACAGTAAATTAAATTAAAGAATTATTACATTTGAAATGTGGTTATTCTAAATTTCATGTCTCAAAGCTTGAAAAAGTACAAGTAAAAAGTAAAATGTTGTTAAGTCTTCAGAAATATTGAAATAACCAAAAAAACTAAGACAAGAATAGTTTAAATTCATATGCTTTTAAAAACTTATGATTGTTAGTCTACTAAGAATTAAAATAACTTAATAGAAAGAAAACATCAAAATTCAGCAAAAAAGTTTGAAGTGTATGTGTTCTAATTTAATTATATCATATTTCACCAAATACATACAACATACTGAATTTTTCAACAATTCATTTACTCTTAATGTAATGCTTGTTATATCCACTACAATATGAATTCTGTGACCTTTGAAGATCGAGTCCATTGACAAAACTATTTAAAATTTCAGTAATTTCTTTAATAAATTCATTTTATTAATGAAATATTGTTAGAATTGTTTAACTGTAAAGGTGGTATTACAGGAATAACACAAGACACTAGTTAATTCATTTAGTGTTTGGAGGAGAGTCTAGTTGTATGGGTATTTGGTTGTATTGTGATGAAAAGATAGCTAAAGGGCAAGTATCTGTTGTTGTTTTTTTTAAGTTAAGTTGTTGGAAAAAAACATTTTCCCACAAATCTCTACTGCAATTTGTGTTTTGTAATGTGAATGAAAATTGAAGTTTCTAATGCTATGAAACCTATATGTGTCAATTGAGAAGACGTTCTTATAACCATTCAGACTTTGCACTGAAAAAATTACCTTCGGGACATATAAATTCCAAAGAAGAGGGAGGTTTGTCATTCCCTGAAACAAACCAAACTTTTACGTTGAAAGTGCTAGTCGTAAAAGAATAATTTTTGACATAGTCTTATAATTAACTAACATAATTGGCCCCCTTTATGTGGTATAATCATCCTTTACTTTAGGATTGTTTCCTCCTTAATGCTACAAGATTGATAATATTGAAATATATGCTTTTATATAAATTGTACCTTATACCTCTATTAAAATGGGTATTTAAATGGATCTCTGGAATTAAATTTGTTTTGGTAAAATAATTTTTCTCTTTGCGCAAAATTTCGTCATATTATCATGTATGATTGAAGAAATAATTTAGGATTCTTATTTGAATTAACAAAGCACAACTTCACTCTGATTGTTCTGGTGTGTGAAACTTTATCTGTATTCTCTCTTGATCTAGTTCTTTTCAAACTGAATATAATATTTGTAAGCTCAACATTCAGAATTATGTGGTGTTTATAAGTTTTGAGCGCTAAAAGAATATTTATGATTTGTTTTAGATGTTCCTGTACTGCCTGCAGTTACCTCTACCTCTGTACAATCCCAGTGGAAGAGTCAATTGGTCAGTGGATCATATGGAAAAACATGGTATGGCTCAGCTGATGACATAAACAGGTGAGATAGGTAACTTACGATTATTATTCTATGAGTACCAAGATGGAAGAACCAATACAAAGGTTTCAAGTGAATGACAAATGAAAGAATTATGAATCCTTTTTACAGATTTTAAGGTTGACATTGCATATTATATCCTTCGTATAAATATTATTGTTATGCTAACAGTCTTCAAATAAAAATATTTTTTTTTCTCAAACTGGAGTCATTGCTCATAGTTTCCAAATAAAAACTATGTTGTAGAGACAGTAAGGTTAAGTTAAAAGAATATAAGTCCAAAAAACAGTCTAGTTTACTGGCTGTTGGAAAATATTTTTCTTTTCGTTTAACAAGTAGGCCTGTATGCAACTCTGAACGATAATTAAAATAAATTATAATTTGGAGCTGGCAAGTAATTGTTATCTCAAAAATAATTTTATATTTTAATTTTTTTTTTCAATGAGTTATTCTAAATTCATTTTAAGTTGTTTTTATTATTATTTAGTTGTACTCCTTGTACCTATAATTAATTGTATTATTTTTTGTGGCAATTTTGATACTATACTGTCATAGAACATCTGTGCCATCATATGTTCTAAGCTTTACTTTCTAAGGAGAGTTGGGGAAGCTAGTATATTAAGAGTTTTAAAACAGGACTGAATTATGTGTGGGTTTGCTGATCAAGACCTATTTATTCTGTTTTTTTGAAAAAAATTTAATTCTCCAAGTTTTCTAGTATGTTAATTCTTTTGTCTTTATTTTCTAAGTGGAAAAAAATACTTGTGTATTTCTTACACACATTATCATAAAGTTGTTTATAATAAATTGTTGTCACAGTGATATTGTACTATGTTTCTGGCATGAGTGGTCTTCTCTTTCTGATACTCTGAGTCTTAGTAATGATTGTGATTTGGAGGTTAATTCTGAGTGTAGTGTTATGTTGATGGTGCCATCGGGGTCAGAAAAAGAAACCTTTACTGTCTTTTGCAGATACTTCCAGAGATATTAGTTATAACTCATGTTTTTTAAGAAACATACCTACTATTCTGAAGTAAAGGCGAATGATTGAATGAAAATATTTTTTAAACAGCCATCATTGATTCCTTTTCACTTTAATTTACTCAGTGAAAGATAGTCATTTACCAAACTAAAGAATTCAATATTGTGCGAGGTAATGAAAATACCATTACCATGTGATAAATCACTTATGAATTCAAATGAAGGAAGAAAGAAATGTCAGAACATTAGAAATTTGATTAAGCATTAACATAATGATGTGTAAATGCTTGAAAATAGATTCATGTCATTGAATCACCTTTACTTTCTTCCACAGATTTTCACAAAGTAGTCCATCATTGCAAAGATTTGGTGCAAGAAAACCCTCATCATCCGTTGGCATTGTAAGTAACATTTGTAGAGAGATTAGAGAGCACTTGAGTAAAATAGCAATTATGGTAAAAGTTATGATGATTTTGTTATGGTTTAATATTAAGACTCAACCCCCAGTCTTGTCAATGGTATTGTTTGAATTTTTTACATGTCATGATAACGGACGCCCAGTGCTGCTACTGATGTTGGGTTTTTTTTTGTCAAAGAATTCAATTTTGCCAAGCATTTAAGCAATGTTCTTTTACATGCCTCGAGCATAGTATGGCACACTTTAGGATTTTCCATCATTTGAAAATCCACCCCTTGCAGCTGAGTTTGAACTTGAAACACATTTTGGAAACTAGTGTGCTAATGCTCATATTATTGCTGGCTTCTTGGAAACTATTCTAAAGAAATAGATGTTTCAGGGAAATAATGTAAAATGAGATGTCAATTTGGTTTCAGTTGAAACTATGCCAAGCAGTGACATGGTTTAAGGAAAGAAGAAATAGTCATCCACATGTAAAAATACAATGTATCTTTTATATTTACAGCACACCAAACATGTTTTGGGATTTATTTCTTCATCTTAAGTAGGAATGCAACTTAGATGCAATTAAGAAAAAATCCTACTTTTTACACCTTTATGTGCAAATCATTTATTTGTGGATAAAATAAGTTTATTTTTGATGCTGCTGGAACTTTCTATGCATTTCAAAATGTTGAAATCATTTCTAAAATTATATATTTATTTGTTTAGATTTTTTTTTTTATTCATATGGAATGTACCAAATTTGTTTACATAAAGCTTATAAAACAAAGAGCAGTTTAATATAATTAGTACTAGATACAGTAACAAGTATAAAAAATATGTAAATATATGATACAGTCCTTGATACCGAAAAATTGTTTTAAAGGAAAAAACTTTGGCCCGCCCGTGGTCAATGGCAGTGCTTAAACCGTTCAGCCGATTCTCAAAAATTGATTTCTTCGATCAATTTGAACAATCTGGAGGCATTGCTAATTTCAATCAAACCTTTTTATTTTTGATGGGACTTTACATGAAGCATCAACATTTTCAAAATTTTCTCAAAAATGGCTTCAAATTTTTTTATTAAACTTTGCCCTCGGGTAGCATATAGGACTCCATAGGTAGTATATAGACAATGGTGTAGGTCTTGTCATTGATATCGCTGATATTTTAAAATTGCGAAAGTTTTACTTGTTTTTGGTCTCTTCCAACAACTACAATATTGAAGGTAGAGGTTTCTTGCTCAATACAATATGTCCTTTATAAATAGATCATGAAAGAAGGTCATGTACAATTTTTTGAAAAGTGTATGTTGGAAATATTGGATTGAGACAATTAGTTTTCAAGTGTCGATTGATTCTGTATGTCAGAGTGTCTGCTTGGTGTAGAGGGTAAGGCCCACCACAAGCTAACTCGGAGGACCTAACTTTGAGTCTCGGTGCGAAAAAAAATTTTTGTTAGTTGAAAACCCTTTTGCAGCTTTATGTAGTAGTATAATATTGCAGATCACTTACAAATAATGTAAGAAAGTATGTGCTGTTGTGGCACCTACTTTTTTTAAGCAGTGGGAAAGTTGAGTTTAGCTTTGAGGATGATGGTGTAGGAGTTATGTGATACCTTTTAAGATTCTGGATGTTAATCACAGTATGGAGAAAACATTTTTGGTAATTGGAAACACTTTTGCAGGGTAATGCAGTATGATAATATTGCGTAGCCATTACAAATAAGGGCAAAGTATGTGGTGTTGTAGCACCACTATTTTGGTAATTTGTTTTGTGAATTCAGCTCAGAAATGAAGAAAAATAAGTAAAGCTTTAACATTTTTTGTGTTGGGTGGCTAATTATTTATTATCTTTGATTTATTAATTTTTTTTTTCATTTAATTATTATTATTTGGGGGGCGGGGGGGTGCAAATTGGCCATCTGGGACCATGCAGACATACACCCGCACTTATTGGCGCTCAGTAACCTTTATCCCATAGCAAATGTATGTACTTCTTTTTGGGGGGATTAACATTATGCTGAATCCAATTTTTATCCCTCAGGGTTGCTAGTCCTGGGAGGGTGAAAGATGGAATGATGATAATGAAGGATAAATGGTCGACTCACACATTCAGACAAGTACAAACACACCCATGCCCAAGGCAAGTCTCGAACTCATGATCCTTCCATCTGAGATCGCTACAGCACTACTACCTTAGTGATCTCAACTATGGGATCATCTTTTTTGTTATTATTATTATTATTTATTTATTTTTTAATAATTCTGTTAGTATTCGTTTTTAAGATGCATACTCACTGAAGATGTTGAAATAATACTTGAAACATGTTTGGGATTTTCTTGATACAAAATATACATTACATTTTTCATTGTAGATTTATTTCTTCTTTCCATTCTTCCATTCTCTGTTGAAATAATTTTAGTCTAATCTTTACTATGTTCTTTTATATATTTATTAATCCTGCTACAAAAAATATTTATTGATGTAGGTGATGAAAGATCACACTACAATTTAAACATGACATGTCTGTGATTGATTTCCGGTATGAGTGCTGTAAGTATGTTTGAGTAGCTTCAAATTGGGACATATGGGACAAATATGGTGGTTCACCATATGGGACAAATATGGTGGTTCACCAATGATGTAAGCATTCAAAATTGCTCAACAGCAAAAAATAAATCCTATGATAAACACAGACATCTCACCACTTGATACAAGACTAATTTATTTTGTTTTGATAATAATGACTTATGAATTTTGCAGTGTAGTAATAATAATTTTTTCTTTTCAGTTATTACGTCATTCGCTTCCAGATCATACTAATGGGTAAGAATTTCGATAATTTATTAAATTCTTAATTAGTTTCTCATTTTTTAATACATAAGCCAATGCTCTTTTTTTGCATAATCATACAGCAACTACAATGAACATAGTAGTGTTGTACCTACCAGCTTGTAAGCTAATTGTACGAAACTGTCGCACCTCTTATGCACAGGGCACAAGAAAAAACACTTAAACAAAACAAAAAATAAATGCGAAAATTCCGCTCGGAATTGTGCTATGCGGCATGTACTTTGGGGGTAAATTCAACACTCGAACTGTTCAAGCAGTAACCTGAATATAATAAGGCAGTTCTTTTGTTGGTATTTTCAGGTACCAGTTGTGAAGTCTGCTTCTTTTTTTATTTCTCTTATTCTTCAGGTAGAGAAAGTTCAGAAACGTTGCAGGAAAAAGTGTCGATATTTTGACAGGAAACACTAATTTTGTTTGTCCTTGATACAGAAAAGTATTTTTTCTTTCTCATATTCATAATATATCATGTTCTTTGTATTTATATAAAATAGTCAAAATACTTGTGGAACATGAATCTGGCTGATCTAACAGCCCTTCGGATTTGAAATGGATCCAGTATTAACTTTTAGGGGAGTACTTACAATAACGCTCTTATACGACATTTTTTAATTTTTTTCAAAAAATGACTTCAAAGTTTTTTAAATAGAGCAAAGTATACTCTTAAAAATGATGCTAGTCTGATTTTCAGTTAAACCTCAAAATTTTGGAAATAGCAAAAATTCAAAAAAGTTCATAGTATTTTGGAGCCCTTCGTATAACTACATTATTCAAAATAGTTTGTTTTTGGAATGAAATCTGTTCTTTAAAATTAGATCTTTAAATAATGTCAGGTGCAGTTATTTGAAAGTGGGAGTAGTTTGTCGTAATTTTGAGTAAAATCATGACTATTTAAAACTAATAGTGGTAAAACAGCACATACTTTCTCGCCCATGTTTTCACGCAAAATTATGTGAAAAGTACTCAAATTTTCGAAAACTTGTACATGACCTTATTTCAAAATCTATCTTTAAGAAACACATTTCATTAAGAGTCTTTTCTTAATAATTTCTTTAATATATTAGTTGCACAAAGACTGAAAAAATTTTAAAGTTTTGCAATTTTTGAAAAATTAGGGTTTTTAATGAACATGAGACCTGCAACATTATCTTGAACATCATCTTCTCAACATCTAACAAAATTTAATCAAAAATGGAGTCAAATTTGAAAATTTGGAAAATGTCCCAAGGGCTTCATGTAAAGTACCCCCCAAAATTAAAAAAACGGTTTCAAATTCAAGGGATTGTGACATCAGTCAGATGGATTGAGGAATATCAATTTTGGAGGAAATCAGCTGAACAGTTTAGCTGCTAGCGTTGTTCACTGATGGATGGACAGATGTTTTACTGTCATTTGAATTTTTGGTATCAAGGATTCTCAAAACTTGGATTTCTGGCTACACCATGTGTTGGTGGATTTTTCTCTTAATTTATCCACTTTTTTCCATTACCAGGGCCCTGTAATAAGAGTTTTTCTACTGAAAATTCATGTTTTGTCTGTGTAGCATTACACAACTTTCTCTCTACTCCATAGCAAGAAAATAAAAATTCATCTGTAAGATTTTCTCAAAGTTTCTTATTTAAATTTCTAATTTTCCAAAAAATTGAGGATAAAATCTTATATACAATGCATTACTATAAAGACATTTAAACATTATGTATTTATTTGAAACCTCTGGTTGGGAGTTTTTCAAGTGATGGCTGAAGTTTTGGTAGTTAAGAAGTTGCATAATTAGATTACATAAGTGAAATATGTAAAATGGAATTAAAAATACTGGAATTCTCTATTTGGTTGTTAGAGCTATACAAATAATAGCAGTTTGAAAATGTTAAAAAGCATAGTGAACAAAAAGAGCAAAATTTTTAAGGAAACCAAGCAGAGAAAAAAATTGAAGTTTTGTGACAAGCATGAAAATATTATGCACAATATCAGGCTATAAATATTCCAAATTTTATGAGATATTGAATAATGTCCCCTGAGATTATTGTATGTGACATGTTTGAATTTGAAGAAAGTGCAAATAGTTTTATTTTAGGAACTATTGCAAAATTATTTTTGTTTTTTCATTGTAATCACACTTTTTGTGATTCTTTTGTTAGTAGAAAAGGATATTACTTTCTTACTCTTTCTGGGATACTCTCTTGATTAATCTCCTTATGTACATTACATCATTTCTTAATTATACTTATTAATGTCACTTGGACTTCATGACTCCCGTTTGCCCAGCAGCTGAGTGTCTGTTGACAACTGTAGGGCAAACACTGCAAGACCACCTATGTTAAACTTCATTCAACACGTAGCACCCGCTCTCCCTTTAGGACTTTACTGAGTAACCTGAAGGCCCATCTTAGTCATTCTGAATTTCATTATATACTGAGAATGCCCATAGGCCCATGCCACCACGTCTTTAAGACTACAAGGAGAAGAGGTTATGATTGAATAGTAGATGGAGTTGAGATCCATGAAGCAGTGAAACGGCCACCATGCCACAAATACATAATGAAACCACTCACCACATTAAGGTGGCACGTTTTTGTAATGTGATTTGAGATGAAATGTGGAATATATTTAATATTCTCAAGAAAGTGTCTATATTCATTTGTTACATATGAAGATGGGAGAATATGTAATCCCTTGATATCTTGTTTGCATCATTTATACCTTTAGTTCACTGGTTTTGAGTTTTATTTCCAATGAGACTTATTTTAAAAGTTGTATTATATCATGAGGAAATTGAAAGGTTCTTCTATTTAACCCTCAAACTGTAAGGTTTAGGTTGGATGCAACTTGAGAGAACTAACTTTGTGATATTCTGCCTTCCTTGTCTCTCGAGATTACAGGACCTCTCAATCTTATCTTTCATTTAATAATATATATCTGGTCTTTGCAGTCATAGCACACAAATAAGTGTCATAATCTAATAGTAACAGTTTTTGTTAAAACACGAGTTGATATGGTCAGAAACTATCCACCTTACTCTTAAAGTTCCAATAGTTTCATTTTTTTAGGTTCTTTGTTCTTTCTCCATTTCAACATACAAGATGTATTACAAAATGTATCCATGGAATGTCAGGCAGGGCAAAGACTACAGCTACATAAAAGCTGGCCCCCTGAAGGGAGAAAAAGTTTAGAAAATGTATCTCTCCAATTCAGAATAAATAGTTCAGGTGTTAAAGATTTAGTTTGTGAGAAATTGGGATCGCAGGTGATAGCAATAGCAAACCTCTTCGCATTATGTCTATGGTTCAGAAGATGGTGCCAGATGTTTGATTGAAATATATATTTGTGAAGTTATGGTAGCTGACTCCTCTCAAAAGTCTGGGTTGATCCTATAAAGAAAGTCATCTTCACCCAACAAAGGAGGTACAAAGTGTAGAGTTTAAAGGGAGAAAAAATAAAAATGCATTTTTCATAAAAGGAGGGAGGAGGAGGGTTTTGGGGTCAGAAAATTGGTGAATCTTAATGTTTCTTGGTCACAAAAATATTCCACACTGAATTGTTTCAAAATAGTTCAGGGATTTTTTTTTAACATTCTTATTTTGGTATAGCTTTTGTAGTAAAAAGTTGCACCTTAAAAGGTAGTTATAGAAAATGTATACAATATTTTTGTTTATTCATTTATGTATAAATAAACACACATTTTTGCAAAATAATTGTTTTTCTTTCACATTTACAATATGAAAATGAATAAAAACCTATTCAGGTTGCATCCAATCCACCTTGCCATTTGTGTTTTCAAATAGAGCCTTGCTGTTAGAGGGTCAACAACTGTGAATTTAATCCACAAATAAATTTATCAAAGGCAATGAGAGAAAAACAATACTAGAAATAATGATCTGATAAGAGATGTGAGAATGGGCAATGGTTAATTCATATTGTCTTTTGCTTTTGTATGTTCCAGAAGTATAGTTGCAGCTAAAAGTGCTCCTTTGAGTTCAGGTGATAATGCATCGATTGGTGCCAGAAGTATTACAAGGGAATCTTCATGTGCAGCTACTGTGATTGTTGAACCAAAGTCTGTTAAATCTCTCTCGCCTGTTTCTCTTACCTCTGTAGGGCAAGAGCATAATCAGTCACCTGTGAAAACTGATTTGAAATTTCGTCACACTCCTCTGTGGTAACTCAGTGACCTAATGGGATGGGCTTGTTATTTATTCTTTATGCATATTTATGATGCGTGCGTAATTGTGCATATCAAATGTGCGCAGTTTATAAATGTGTGTGATATTATTTTCTCTATCTTCAAATTGAATACTGTTTTATAAAAATACTCAGAGATATCTAATTAATTTATGTTGAAACAATAAAATAATTTTGTTAAAATTTTGTCCAGCATTTCTTTTAATCAGCTATTAGTTTCCTTATGGGGGAGGGTATGAGTGTGTGTGGGTCTGGGGGTGCAATGGACACCAATCTACACATAGATAATTCCCTCATAAAAGATAGTGTCTTCTAAATTCCAAACATCACATCCTCTTTGTTGTGGAATGCAGGTACTGGAGGAGTCTTTTATGCCTTCGCATTGCCTCAGGTTCTATGAATTTAATAAGAGAATTTTCTGAAATACGAGGTTTGGAACTTTAATAGTGGCAACTGTTTATTTACATCTGATAAAACAGATCCATGTTAACAAATTGTTATCCTTCAAAGTAGTCATCAGTATTGTGTACAAATTATTCCCAACAATGTGGAACTCATAGGATACCTTTGGCGGCACCTGTTGATAGTTCAAACAGAGTGGTCTTCTCCCTGAAAAATCTCTGGAACTGTTCGGAAGCGCATGCCATGAAGTGGTTCTTTCGTCTTAGTCAAAGCCACCAAAGTCGAGGGTGTTCAGTCATTGGTACAGCACTTCCCAGTAATGTCGATGAATAAATTAGTCGCTTGCATTTCATTTGGCCACGCATTGTGCTGCAAAATGATGGATAGGTTCTGCAGAAAGTGTCACCAGTTGTGTTGCAAAAATGTACAGTAGTACTCCACATTTACGTAGTACCACACATTTAATTTTTATCCAGTTCCGATGTCATCTGGGGCCAAGATATTGCAGTCCCACGGAGAGGAAGTGCATTTTTTTAAATCATAATGAGTTGAACCATTCAAACAAAAGGATTTAGCAGTATTGGTGACAGAGAGAAGTAGAAAATGCAAGTAATTTTCAATAGTGTAAAAATAAAAGTATGAGTTCTGTTGAATAATGAATTTATTAGTATTATAGAATTACCATTTTTTACCCAAGTATAAGACAAGTTTCGTTCAGAAAATTGTTACTTTCAACATACTGTGCCTAGTTGGGATAAATATTTTTACATTACCTTTCCCTAGCAAGACACTTATCACAGCCTCTGCAATGACCTGAAAAGGCAATAATAAACCATGCGTATCTATAATACCTAATTATGTTAACGGTCATTTCTTTGCAGTTTCTGGCAGTTGCAATGGATTCAGTCAATTTTTCCAAAGTTCTGGTGATTCAGTCCAATGTTTTCAAGCAAGCTGGTAATAAGTGAATATCAATTGAATAGTATTGCAGCACAGGAAATGCAATGTGAAAATATATGAAAATTGTGGCTGAGATTTTGTTGAAGTATGAATATTGCAAGTTTGCGGTTCACAAAGTGATCAAACAATGAACTATGCCAATTTCAAGTTGGCGTTTGTTAAAGAAGTAAAAGCCATGAAGCGTATAGTAGAGCAATCAGAAGAAACATTGATAATATCAATGAAGGGAATGTTTTTGGCATCAGATGAAGACAATTCATGCCCAGAACATTCAGAAGACTACAAAGTTAGATGACAACCTAATATGGTACTAGAGCCAGAAGGAAAGGAACAGTGATGCAAGTGAAGATAACAAAAATAATGATCATTATAATAAGGAAAAAGAAAATATAATTAGCAAACATGAAAACTTAGCTTTCTCATCAATTTAATGGGTCATTTTGTGATGTCTGAATAGCTAGATTAAGTTAAAACAAAAAAAAATCTCAGGAACCATTTTTGAAAGTAAATGGTCATCTTATTGTTGGGTAAAAACAGTATATTTAAATAGTTCAAAAAATTATTGTATAATTTCAGGTTGTGTATGTAAATGAAAATCTTTTTCAAAGATGAGAATTTCAGTGGTAAATGTTTAAATGATCAAGCGTGGCCATCATGCTCAAGTACCTCGTTGTCTTTATTCAATTGAATTGTGTTTAACAAGCCTCTCGGCTACTCACTTTTTGACTATTTTCATGTTACTGTTAATTTCTCCCAAAACTCACTATTCTCACTTTTTACAAAAATTTAATTTGTATATGTAAAACTGTATGAATAATAATTCATTGAAAACTAAGGTAGTAGCATTGAGAAAAAAGTCAACACTGCTGGAAACTAGTCAGGAACCAATAACATCCAGAAAGACGGGACAAGTGAATATGCTCACAAGCTCCGTGGGAGGAGGAGAGGGATAAAGAAGGACACAATCAATGCTTTCATGAGAGGAAGCGCACACAGAATGGCAGGTGAAGTTGCAGAAGGAGTACTTACACCTAGCGATCTGTAAATCCTGCGTTATGGTCATCATAAAAGAAACCAACAGCTGAAGGTCGTCATAGAATTTTACATTTTATTTCTAGTGTCAATAATTTTTTGGATGAATGTGTTCACATTTTCTTTTACAGTTTATCCAGTAAATCGTTTAGGATTCCATAATTGACATTTGGAGTAACTTGGCAATTATTGAGTGTTAACTAACAATTTGAAATTTGCTGACTTTTTTATGTGTGAAAAGTAAACATTTTGGTTTATCTATGAGATAACTTTAATTGTCCCTATTTTATTCATTGTCCCTTTTAGAAGTACATGTTGCCTTGTATTTATTTATCACAGTTGACTATTAGATAAGAAAAGGAATGTACTCTAACCTGACCCCTCCCAGCTCCACTTGCTCCACACTGCCAAAACCCACCCTACTCTATCCCCATGCCAATCTCCACCTTCACTTTCCTCACCCTGCACTGCCCCATCTCACACTTTCTTACTGGCCCCCACCATTGACCACCCTACTACTGTTCACTACAATCACTGTTGTTACCACCATTACCATGGGCAGCTCTAAATAGATGCATTGTTGTGTACTTCCTGCAAACATCCAGAAATAATTTTGACATGAAATGACATAAAACATTATTTCACTATTGAAATGAATCAAAATGAATTTAATAGAAAATTGTATGAGCTTTCAGATGTGTCATTCATTGTTATGGATTTCCTCACCATTTTCAAAATAGTTGCAAAAACTGAAAGACTACATACTTAAATTTTGATTAAGGGGTTAGGGAATGGAAATGGAGTTGTTTATTACATATTGAAATCTCATGTTCACAGTATCTTCTCTCATTTTTAAGGTCATGTGAACAAAATTTCAATAAGATGAGATTAAAAGTGCAAGTAAAGAACAAACATTTTTTTATAATAGGAAATAATAAATTAAAGAAAAAAACAGTTATGCCTAACAAAATAGCCTACCTTTCAGTAAAAACCCAGCAATATATGTATAACCATTCCAAAAATTAGCCTGGGCAAATAGACAAAAATCATTTAAACGGTTAAACTGGTTGTATACGGGACATTCTTTGTGAAAACACTCAATAAAATATCGAAGGGTTGGAAATAATGCAAATAAATATATTTTCAGATTCAGTGTAATATAAAAACGAAAAAAATTGTTGTAACGTTATTTTCCATCTAAAAATAATTCAATATTTTATCATTTTTAATAAATGTGCCCGTATTGTTGAATTAAAAAATTCCAAGCTAAGACTATATACATAAATTTTCGTCTTATATTTTGGACCTCACTTAAGTAGTGTTTGAAGCAGGACAAGAGACTTATGGTTATAAACCAGTCAAGAAAATAAAATGGTTGAGAACATTGGACAATGACTTGAAAGAGATTGTAAATCATAATAATCAACCATATAGATTTTACCTTCAGGAGAGAACATTGAAATATTATATGAATATAAATAACTAAGAGCTAAAGTAAGACATATAAGCCAAACAAAATGACGAAAAGTCTGGAGAAAATTTATCAAAAGTATAAAAAGACATATCTCTGACCCCTAACGAACGGGATTCAAAATTTTGAAAATGCTTCACAGACTGCATCCCGGAAGAGAATTGGATAAAACACTACTCCACCCTACGGAACAATCTAGATCCTAGAACAAAGAGAAGAAATAGATGACAATAGTGACAATGATGTGGACACTGCCTTGAATGTTGGAGAGCTAGAGAAAGTATTATGGAAATCAAAAAATAGGAAAAGCCCCAGATCAGATGAAATCAACCGAGAACTTATAAAATATGGAGGAAATGAACCAAAAGAAATATTACTACAACTTTTTAACAAACCATGGCAAATGGGTTTGGTCATGAATATTCCCAAAAAGGGATCAAGGAAGAGCTGTGACAAATATAGACGCATCGCACTATTATCAATAGCATCAAAACTATGTGAACATGTTGAGAAACATAATGTAAGAGCTGAGAATTTCGTGGGAGAAGAACAGTATGGATTCCAAAAGGGAAAGAGCACTAAAGATGCCATCTTCACATCACAGATGATAATAGACAAAAGACGAGACAGAAACTCCTTTCATAATATTCACAAATTATGAAAAGGCATATGACAGAGTAAACAGACGGAAACTCTGGGAAATACTGAAAGAGGAGAAAATTCCAAATCAATTACTCAATGTGATGAAGAGTTTATATAAAAACTCAAACATTAAAATAATGTCCCTAATAAAGATTTTTCTTAAATGCTGTTTAATTCTGGAGCTATACATTGTCAGTAGCTTGACCACATTACTTTCATTTACATTGTCACAGAATAATACGCGACAGTATTATTCTATCTCGTTGTTTTACACAGACTCTATATAAAATATATGATTATATATATTGTTCTTTCTGAAAATTTGTACGTATGCCCAGTAGTAGAAGGGTTGGTGGGGATAAGGTGAACCCTCACTGGTTGATGGGATAAGAATGAAGGGAATTAAGTCCATTCAAGGAGTATGTAGGAAGGATTGAATGCAACAGGTATACTGTCCAGGAGTACAGAAATTTTTGATACTACCTCTGGTAATAGATTTGTTGTAGATTGCAGTCACTTAGGTTACACCATTACATTCTTGGCTATCCGAGATGAACCATGTCTTGCTCAATTGGGCTCAGTCAATTGATAGCCAAGAATGTATCGACTCCGGCCGCAGAAGCCTATGAACGCATAGGTTACACTATTGTTTCAAGAATGGTCATTTACTGTAAAATGCCCAGTACAACATCTAATATGATTTTGAAATACAAACTGCACATATTGAGTTCATACTGAAATATCAGTGTGCATTTTCAGCTCCTTCACTATGGGGGAATATAGGGGGAATATGGTTAAAAAATTGATTTTGGATTTTTATTCCTATATTATTCCCTGTAGTTTTTAGTACATTCTCTCCAAGTTTGGCAACAAGCAGGTTGTGGGAAGACCTATAAAATTTAAATAATATCCCAGCATAGTGTCAAGATGTAAATTTGATAGAGGTCTTTGAAACGAGAATGGAGAAGAGAATTTTGGCAGTAATTTCAGAATAATAGACTTGTAACTCCATCATGAAGATATTAGTAAATATTGTTATTGTTAAAGAGTCCGAAACACAGAAACTCTGTTTAGGGAACAAAGGTAATAGAATAAAATCAAAGTTGTGATGAAGGTAACATTCAAGAAATGACATTTCAATCTTTGCAAGCAATTTCCTGTATCTTTCGTTTTATATGATAACTGTACCATTTTCTCAAAAACTATTCAGCATTTTATTTTCAAATTTTGTACAAAGTCACAGTACAGGAAGTATTTGTGTGATGTTTTTTGTTTGTTTTTTTCCTTCAAATATTGCTTAGCTTCATCATGGTGATTTTTTAAACTCAAATTTTTTGCATTAATAATGAATATTCATTAATTAATATTTCACAAAATATAACTAATGTCACAATTTCTTTACACTCTTTCATTTATTTCTATTTCAGGAACAGTTATGCAAAGTTTCAAATATAAAATATGATCAGTTTTCCGGAAAAGTGTGCCGTAGTTAAATTAAACATTAAAATATTCAAAAAATCATATTATAAACAATTTCAACAAAAGGTTTTATTTAATAATAAACATGTTTTGAGATATAAACTCCTTCAAATTACACAATTTCATTGTTCTACATCAAATCCCTGCTTCTTAAAAAATTATAATATTACATTGTGTAAATCCACCCATATTCCTCCTTAAACATAAAAGTGAATTGAACCTAGGTATTTTTAACTTCAATTGTCTTGCTAATATCAATGGTAGTATTGAAGAACCACATTTGGTTCCACAGATGTCCAGGTTAGACATCTAGATAATTGTTTTAACTATAACTTAGTCCAAACATACTTTCTTGCAAAATACAATGCAATTATCACATTTTATTATTTTTGTTTTTGACAATCTCTTTACGTAGAGAGACCCTAATTATTAAATGACATAGAGCTGGCAAGTTTCTGAAAACTGTTCCTAAATCTTTGGCCATATTACATTAGTGTATAAATTTTCAGACAGCTACCAGAACTATTGTATAAGTACCACATCTCATGAATTTTAGCTAGGTATTTATTTAATGTGCTATAGGTGTAAATTCCTGAATAATTATCTACTTTTCCATTTTCTCTGAAAAATATACTAGTGTGTTCTTTTCATATGTAAGGAGATGGGATTTGCCATTACATCTATTTATGATACCTGTGTTCTGTTTGAATCGTAAATATTCAACTAGCCACATATGAATGCTATCACTAGTATTTAGCTGCTTCACTTTTGTCTCCTGGTATGATCTTAAAGATTTTATGGATTCACAATTCATATTTCAAACATATAATCATAAAAAATTTTAATTTGTTTCTAGGTTTCAATTCAGGTACTACTTCATTGCCCTTCAACAAATACAATACTCTACTTTATGGAGACAATTAAACTTATATAAATTCACAATGTTCAGTAATTTTGTAGAAGCTGAGCAACACTTTCTTGTTAATTGATCTTGAAGACATAAATATTTAGTCTGTTCCATCATAAGGGTACTCTGGATGAGTGTGTATTCTGAAAAATAAATTGCATTTATATTTCATAAACATTTTAATGACTGGTACAATACTTTCGTTAGTGGAAATAAAGCATCATGGAATACTATGGTAATTTTATTTTGGCATATTCTTTTTGCATTCACACCTACATACTTGTACTATTAAATTAGTGAAATATCAGAGGTAACTATAAAATGTTCAAACATTTTTGGTGTAAAAGCGAAATGTTATAGTATTCTCTATTTTTGTAGCAAAGACATCATAATGTGAGTAGCAAAAACCAGATTCAAGTTGAAATGTCTCATTTCTTAACAGATACACTTATTGAAATTATTCAGTAACCCATGAAATGTCTGAGTGGACACTTGTAATAATACAAAAATTTGTAAGAAAATACGTACCCATGAAGCATACCTGCACCGAATAGTCGCCCTTCATGACCTTTATCCAAAGAACTAATTTTCTCCATCTCTTCAGTAGTAAGTTGAAAGTCAAAAATCTAACAAACAAGGTAAAGAGAGTAATTTTACTATTATACTTGGCCTCCTATTTTTTATAAATGCAATAACACTACAGACTGTTCTAAATTGAATGTTATGTCTGATATTTCAACTGAAAATATCATAAATCACTTCCTACTAATTGAAGAAAAATTTTCACTTTTAAACAATCTCTTTTTAAGCTTTCAGAACAGATGAATTTTCTCACTACATGAATTGTTTGCACTTTTTTGCTCTTTTGTGCAGATGTCTAATTTATCTTCAGCTCTCAAAGGCCTCGCAAGAGACTTCAAAATCACTTGAATCGTGAAGATAATGATAGGGACTATTTCCAATTGACATACGTCACTGTTGTTAATTGGCTCACTTAACTTTCAAGAAAACTTCGGAAAGTGTCTCTCATTTTGCTGACTTTTTGATATGATGTAAGGGGTGAAGATATATGTAGTTTCTTTTCTGCAGACAAATGTGTTACATAAGTGAAATCACCATCTAAAAGTGGAGGCTTTAAGAGGTTATTTTACAGTTTCATTTACATTTCACAGTTCCAGATATATGTGCAATTGTATTGCAAAATGCTTGTGATCCAGACATGACAAATCTTCTCAGTGCATTTTTCTATTCATTATTGTGTGTAGTAAACTGCAACCAAATATACTGTTGGATTTAATAATGCTGCCAAAGGGAAGTAAATACAAAGGATTTTTTTTAAAGTAATGTACGTCTTTGTGAGCAAAATCGACATGTTTTCGCTTTTTTTTCTCTCTCCAAAAGGCGTGTATTTCGAATATACCGTAACTACTCATAAAGTAATACTGGGATTTTTTCCAAGAAAAATTATTTCAGGCGATTATTTAGCATAAAAAGTTTGTAATAAACATTTATACGAAAAATTGCAAATATTCTATCTGCGTAGAGAGTATTTTCGGACAACGCTAATTTACCGCCCGCCGAAATATTGTGCTGCTAGATTCTGCTGCTGCCTCCGCACGTTCGTCTGTTAATACACAGAAGTGTTACTCAGTCAGTGAAACCTCCAGTTGATGCTGTTTTTTTTAATTTGCAAGAAGATATTTCTATATCAGAGAGTTGTAATATACTTTATCATAGGATTTTATGGAAACTAGTGCGTCCGTGCGAGAACTTTTGCTTGTGGAAACATGACCCACCACCCTTTTCTGTATGATGGGAAAATGTTCGCGAAACCTGTTTTAATAGATACTGGTTGCCCCCACATTTCCCACGGTGTGCGTTACCGATAAGAGCTGAACTCCAGAAATGGAATAGTCTCAAAAAATCTCATTTTATAGATAACGGCTTGAGGAACAAAACTCTAACATCTCAATTCGAGTTTATTGCAAGTGATTGCGCAACCGATTTATAGAATGCACAACGGATCTACGGTCCAGTGCTTGGTACATAGTAAAGCAACCTAACTGAACATTACAGATAATAATGTAATTTAACAATTACATCTCTGGATGAGCGTGTCCGATACTTTCAAATTTATGAGTTAAAAATACATTTAATGTGAAAACATTTAATTTATATTAACTACTCATTTTACTTTTTCGCTACCCCTTACGCGGTAGAGAAAAAGTTACGTAATGCTGCGCGAAAAACGGCAAATTTTCGGCAGAAAAACACTTCTGCACGGCCCTCGAACGAAAAAGGGGATAAATGCAGATGTTACATTTAGAAGAAAAACATCCTCTAACTCGTGGTGTAGCCAGAACCCATGTTTTGTGGGTCCGTGATACCGAAAAATCGATTGACGGCGAAACGTCTCTGAACAACGCTAGCGGCTAAACCGTTTAGCCGATTTTCTCCAAAATTCATATTCCCCAATCGATGTGGCTGATGTCACGGCCCCTTGAATTTGAAACCGATATTTTAATTTTGGGGAGTTCTTTACATGAAGCCCCTGGGACATTTTAAAAATTTTCAAAAAAATGGCTCCAACGATTTTGATAAGAAGATACAAAATTTCTGTTTATTTCACCCCTGATTTGCTAAATACATTAGGTACTGTAGATTAGTAGGACTAGGTGTAGAAATAGAAAAAAATAGTCAAAACCTGCCGCCTCCTCTCCATTTCAAGATTTAAACATAGAATGTACTAATATTGTTAAAGTATATCTAGTTGCTACCATAATTGATATCATGTACTTTTTTAACAATATTATTATTTTTATTATTATTATTATAAGAAGTAGCAGTAAAATGACAATAACAAGTAAATTTTACTTTTACTTTAAACGTGAAACTGAGCAAATCTTGAAATGTTAAATTATTTGCTACTAAAAATAATGATCTACTGTATAATATTTAATCTGTAACAAGTATTGTAGTATAATTCCTAGGCCAATGACCCCATCTCGATCAGTTTTTTTTGTTCAGTTTCCCTGGCCCCTTGAGCAAATGTTGAGATGGCCCTTAGTTTCGCTTCTGGACAGTAATGTAACTTCGCCCAAGACATCATATTGACTTGTCACACACGATTTTAATTGTACATGTGACTCAATAATAATAATAATAATAATAATAATAATAATAATAATAATAATAATAATAATAATAATAAAAATTTGGCGTCTTCCTTCAACTACATTGGTAATGATATATTTTTTAATGAAATGTGTTCATCAAAAGCAGATCTTAAAAAAGTTCATGTTGTATTTTTCGAAAATATGAGTTTTTTTGAGTAATTTGGCGTCGAACATAGTCGCCCGCTCCGAAAATCCTCAGCTTCGTGAACGTAATAAAGGTAATTCCAGACAGTTGAATTTTGTTACGTACGTTAAAATTTGTATATTATTTCATATTTCTTTGTTCGTTTCTTATACTTGAGCTTTTGGTATACGTTTTAAAATTAATATTTTAGAAATTATTTAAAAGCTATTTAAAATTGGGTCCTTTAATTAGTTAAAAGTAAAACAAATACATGATTTCGCTTTGCTTAATAAGATTGGAAATGAAAGAGTAATGCATGTAAAAACCTAGTAGTTTTGATGAATATAAAAATATTGTTTTATTATTACATTTTCCTTTACATTTTAATTTTTGTTGCTAGGGGTATCAACAATGCTAATTGGCAAAATGTGTAACCAGTATGAATTAGCGGATTGTTGCTAGGTGCAACCCATTGTTGTAACGTTAAACTGATGACAGAAGGCTATAATGACGGCCGCCTTTCTTTCACATTAATAGAAACTAATAATTTAATTTACGGCTAAAATGCGCATCGTGCATCTTTGGTACATTTATGTAGAACGTGAATACACTGAATTCAATGGCAGAAATCTGTTTTCGTTTAAGCATTTGAATTTTAAAAAGTATATGTAGTTTTTACGCTTGGTTTGTTTAAGAATTTTTCAAATGGAAGTGAAACCGAAATTGTCTTATAATATTGCATAGCCATTAACAATATCGTAAGAAAGTAAGTGCTGTTGTAGCACCACCATTTTTCTTTGACATTAATTACTACGATTTTGTTTGTGGGCTGTTAAAATTATCAAGATGCGTATGTGAGAATACACACATATATCTTTCGCTAGCCAATTCCGCGTAATTTGCATAGTTTATGATACATTACTCTTAATGAGTTACGACTTGGAAAAAATGTCCTCTAAATTGACTTTTATCGTGTTTACATAAATCCTTCCCGAGGGAAATAGCCTTGAACAACAGCCATAACGACTAGTGATCGAAGAGCGAGAAATTGCAATGAAGCCAGTGGTCTTCCTTCCATACTACTTATCAGTGGGATCATCTGCTGTTTGCCTCCAGTTTCTTTTAATGCATCAGGAGCATTCTTATGCGCCACTGTCGATATTTTTAGGAAGCAAATAATCTTCGATTTGAGCACGAAATTTATCTGTCTTATTTTGGGGACACGAAATATTTTAAGTGAAATATATCAAAAAGACTATCGTTTTTTTAGTAATTTATTTATATGCTAAGCTAATAAATATAAATTTTAATACTTACTTTGAAATTGTCCTGTATTCTTGTGGGATTAGTACTTTTAGGAATGACAACTATACGTCTTTGAATTATATGCCGCAAAAGGACTTGCGCAGGTGCTTTATTGTGCTGTTTTGCTATT
The DNA here is from genome assembly GCA_017312745.1 of Gryllus bimaculatus. Classification (NCBI taxonomy): domain Eukaryota; kingdom Metazoa; phylum Arthropoda; class Insecta; order Orthoptera; family Gryllidae; genus Gryllus; species Gryllus bimaculatus. The sequence continues at coordinate 13,814,326 of BOPP01000004.1, read as the reverse complement.
TCTATTACGATTGGTTCAGTCAGGGGACTAAATGTTGGGATCCTAAAAATTTCAAAAAAGCCATTATCAGTATTTTCATTGAAATGTTATATTTTCAATTTTATAAATTTTCCAATACTAAGCAACTAATTCACATATTCAATGCGAAAATTGTACATACAGTTCAGGATTATCTCCAATCATTTTCACGAACGATGCCAAATTAGGAGATCCCAAGGGGGCATACGCACAGACAGTAATTCCCAAACCTTCACAAAATGACACAAGATTTTTCTGTTGGCAGTATATGTGTAGTTCTACTTGAACATTCGCTGGACGAATGCAACAAGATTCAACAATACGTGATATCTGCCTTACATTAAAATTAGAAAGGCCGATAGCCCGAGCTCTACCAGCATGTACTTGTTCTTCCATTGCCTACAAAAATGCAAAGTTATAAAGACAATTGTATTTTTTTTAAATTTATTATCTCATAATGCTGTTCGAATTAAGATATACATTTGAACGCTTCATAATCTTCTCTTCCGTGTGTCATTTTTAGAGAAAATTATTCACGTTACCAAACCATTGTTACGACTATATAGTTTAATTGTTGTATGTACTCACTTTCCAGACGCTTATTATATCAGTGGACTTATCAACAAGTAAGTTTCCTGAATCATCCTTCGGAAGCATTTCTCCTTCTTTTTCTTGCAGCCCAACAGGATGGTGCACAAGATAGAGATCAAGGTAAGTTAACTGCAGATTATCAAGAGACCTCTTTATGTACTTCTCCACAGATTCAGGGCGGTTGCCGAAGTTGGGTAACTGCAAAACAATTATATTACTTAAAATAAAGCATTTTATATTATTTCTGGTTAACCTTTAAACAAAACGTCGCATACAGATCGACAGAAACTCCAACACATCCCTAAAATAGTTGGCATGCTCAAAGTACTACCTTCTTCAAAAATGCCTTTTGTATTCGTTTAGTCATTCCATTCTTCCTTCCATCCATACAACCACGAGAAGCACAAATCCAGTACACACATTAATGTCAGTTTGAACTGAAAGGCGCCCTTCGGTGGGTAAGACATGAAGATCACTGGCCTTTCAACCCCGGGTTCGAGCCCGGCTGAGGAAACTTGGATTTTCAAAGGGCGGAGATCCCGTGGCATTATTAGGAGTTTTTTGCGTTATTTTTAACCAAATCATGATGATTTTCCTTAAATAAGCAAATGAGATGTTTTTGGAAACGGCTCCAATTTTCTCTTTAAACTTTTTGGAAGAATAGAGGGCAGTATACTGAATTCTATGGCACACGTGCTATTTTTATTTAAAAAAATTTGGGTTATCAAAAATTAAAGATACATATTGCTTATGCGTGGAAGCTGCTAAAACGAATTCTTGCAGTAACGTCATAGATAATATTTTTGGGGGCAAATATTTTTGCGGGTTGAAAATACACGCAGACATGTGTTGAGCCAATAAGGCAATCCCCGAGTTAAGTAATTCATTGGCCGTTAAAACGTGCAATAAAGTTCAAATGTGCGAACTTCCCGCACGGACTGAGTTATCGTATAATATTACGTTGCAGCTAATAAATAACACGAGAAATTTTGCTTCTGTAGCACTACTAGTTTGTTTAAATTTTATATAAGGTATTTATTTAGATTATCAATGTATGATTGTAGAGCTCAATTTAATCTAAATTCGAAGAAACCGAAAATGGCGATACCTATTTTCAGAGCTCCTGTGACATCGAAGACTGAGTCCAATAGGTGAAATGACTGCGTACAAAATATGCTATGGAATTCTGTTTTAAAATTAAATTTTACATGCGAGATGCCACGACGTCTTTGAAATTGTAAACTTTTAGTAACAATTAAAATTTTATAAACTGAATTCTCGGCCTCGGAAAATGTGAAATAGTCATCCGGAGAGACGAGTTGGCATTCAAGAGATTTCAATGGCAATTTAAAAGCTACGTAAGTATTAAAAGTCATCAAGACAATATAAGCGCCAAGACAATATAAGCGTCTATTTATTGGAAACGTAATCCTTCGACCAAGAATTAGGATATAATATATCTTCTTAATAGTGGCGATTCGTGCCTAGGTTGCACGGTTGCGCAACACCCAGATATAATCGAAAAAGACCTCTTAATATCTTAGGAATATACATTTTCCTTGTAATGACATTCAATATTCAAGATATTGCAGCAAGATCGATGTATACGAAATCGTTCTGAAATCAAAAAGTGTCGAACGGCCCCCTCTCCGGTGCCTGGTGCTTTGCCAGGTATTGCAACACGCTCTTGGATCGTGGCTGTATTACTGGATTTACAGCACTTACTCTTTGACCCTTCGGTTTAACACGAGCAATATAGGGTCGTTTGGTTGGACAACCAAACGAGTAGCGCCGTCCAGCGCTGCACGGCGACGGAGGGAGTGTCAGGAAAATACTAAAATTCTATCTTTGTCTAACTCGCTGTAACGTAGTTTTATGAATTTCACTTGCTATTGAAAGTACCAAAGTTCAATTATTGCATTACTTATTAATTTAATACATTATTTATTATGTTTAGAGAATTTGTTTTCATTTGATATTAGATTTACTGTTTTAAAATTTACTCTTGGAATTTTGGAAATTACATTTTTGTCATTCGATGGAGGTGCAACCTCCAGTCTGTTGGGGCACCAGCTGTCACTGCTCCTTAATACTGCTATATTCAAAACAAGAAATGTCTAAAACATTTTCTCAAAGAATTATTCTGGTTTTTCAAAAACGTGAATTAAAATCGTATATTAAAACGTTGTTTACATCCATAGATGTGTCACGAGAACATGAGGAGTAGTAACTCGAAATTGACTTCAGCATTTACCTCATGTGTTTCAATAGAACACAGAAGATTGTTTTGCTGAGAATCTCTCTAGGGAGCTTCCCTGATACGTCACTAATATTTGCAAGGTACAGCTCGCAATTTTGTCTGTAATGAGTCATTGTATAAAATGCGCTTTCATTAATATTTAATAAATTAGAGAAATATTTAAAGAAAAGGAATTTGTACGTTTATTTCGAGTTAATATGTTACCTTTGTGACGATGAATAAGTCTTCTCTTTTCAATTTTCCGGAATCAAACCATTTTTTCAGTGCTCTTCCCAAGGCAGGTTCGTTCATATAAACATACGCAGTGTCGATGTGTCTGTAACCAGCCTCAAGGGCAGCATCAATTGCTGTTTCTATTTCTTCGTCGGTTGCCTGAAAACAGTAATTTCAATTATTTATTTCAGAATAATACAAATATATAACCAGTGTGATCAATCTAATTATATTCTAATACCTTGTATTTTTTTCATTATAACATTGAAAAGCAGTCAAATGTAAAGTATATGTATTTATGGGGTATATACCAGTAAGAATGTTCGAATAAATGTATTGTGTTACGCAAGTTTGGATAAAATATGCGAATTACATATAAAACATTTTTCAGGGGGTAAAACATTTGTTCAAGGGTATGATATATTGCTCAGTTTTGAAACACCACAAAATTTGTTAATACAATACGGAAGTGGACAAGTTTTCAAAGTTAGTTGCATACGTTGTCTTGTCACTTATTGATTCTTGTCCTTATTTTCACTCCTCTTCGATTCACTCTTCAAGTTTTTAACGGGAAGTGTTTGATTCACAGAATCCTGATGTCTTTCAACGTTCTGAATCCATGCATTGCAACTCTTTTTTAACGCAAGTGGGAATGTTTGGCGACAATACAGAAACGGCGGTCTTCAATGACCACTGAAAATCTCATCAAAAAAATGTAAAAAAAATGTAACCATATGTTCCAAGTGGTATATGAACTGAAAAGAAAAAGTCTGTCCTCAAATCGTTCGAACATTATTAATTAAATTATGAATTATTATTATTATTATTATTATTATTATTATTATTATTATTATTATTATTATTATTACTGACCATGCATCACATTTATCTCTCCGAGGCCCAGTTGATTATTTTTCTATTTATATTTATTTTGAAGTTTCCGGCCCCCGTAACTCTTCTACATAGAGAGATATCACACCGTGATGGTAATTATTATACTAATATTCCATAAGCATATTGATTATTGAAGAAGTTCATGAAAAATTAAACAAAGCAGTCATAAACTGTGAACAAACCGGAGGTCGGAAGACTAAGAAGGGGTATGGAGAATGCATACAAAATATGTATCAGCGAGTTGAACGAACATAATGTGAAGCAGAATTGAAAGGTGCGTAATCAATTATTTTAATGTAATTGTTTAATACGTACCGTCGTTATATCGCAAACCAGAACAAGTAGAGTGATTAATTTCAGAAGAAACTAGTGGTGCTCGATCAGCATATACTTTCTCGAATTTGTAACGGCTACGCAATATTACACTACTACATGAACCCGAAAAAGTGTTTCCATAATTTTTTTCTCCGCGCCGAGATTCGAACTCGGCTTCTTTGAAACAACAGACCAAGCACATCACTACTACATCACGCAATCGCTCGAGGATGCTAAAGACTCTCACATTATTTTTAACTTAAGCAATTTTCAAAATTGTGTCATATTTTCAGGGTCGACCTGAAGGGGATGGCAGGAAGGGAGCAACTTGCTCCAGGACCCGACTTAGCCTAATTCAGGAGTCGGATTTTTTTTCATTAAAAAGAAATGAAAAATATGTTCATCCCTAATGGAAATTTAACGCTCTAAGATTTTTCTGATGCATGGAGAAATGAATGTGTAATGTTTTGTTTGAAATGAGGGGTTCCCGTGGATCAATTGCCCCAGCCCCTATTTTCTCTGTGCGACCCTGCATATTTTTATCGTCCTTTGCTACTTCCGTGGAAAAAATTTAAAGAAAAAATTGGGAGCTGTTTTTGAGAAAATACTCTTTTTTACAAATTACATTAATTTCAAGTAGAAATTACACGAAAAATGCTATTTTCTTCAAAAAATTATAAAGAGCTGATTTTTACATTCTCGCTACCCCATACTCAGAAGAGAGAAAGTTATGTACTGCTGCACGAAAAACGGCGAGTTTTCGACAGAAAAACTCTTATTACAAGGCCCTGGTAACGAAAAAGTGGATAAATCCAGTTACTACATTGAGACAAAGGTCCTTCAACACGTGGTGTAGTCAGAATCCATGTTTTATGGGTTCTTCATACCGAAAAATCGAAAGACGGCAAATCGTCTGTCCGTCCGTCTGTGAACAACGATATATCATGGAGACGTTGTAGGTCCATGTAAACCTCAATTTCCTAAAATTAAATTACGAGACACGTTTCACATATTGATATTTTAGTTTTTATTGAAAAACGTTTTACACATTGATATTTTAGTTTTTATTGAAAAACTAAAATATCAAAGTGTAAAACGTGTCTCGTAATTTAATTTTAGGAAATTGAGGTTTACATGGGCCTACAACGTCTCCATGACAGTACATCATCAGACCAACAGAAACCTACGGAGAAAAGAGGAGGAGGATCGTGTGCAGCAAGCCCAGGACATTTAAGATCATTGGCTGGCGATCTTTAAAATTGGCTATTCTACGATCTTTAAAATGAACACTTATCATTAAATCACATATCTATGAGATAGATGACTCCTGGGTGCGATTGGGTTAACGTTTCAAGTACATGGCTCATTGTAAGGCATTTTTTTTTTTGGTTCTTGTAATAACTACGTATAGTGTGCTTTCAATATTTACAAGCGATTCTTACAAAACAAATGAGAGCATCGAATTCCAACAGAAATTTGCCATATATTCAGATATTGATTCAAATACTGATGTATTTTATAATGTATTAATCTTTATAATTAAATCCTCCTTGTGTTCATAAGAGGACTCCTTTACGAAGAGCCAGATTAACTCTTGTGGGAGCTCCGCAGCAGTCTTATTTGAGGGCACTTACAATACTGCTTCATTATTTAATCTTGATTGTTACTGAGGGACGGAACAAATCTAAATTTGATTTTCTTCTCAGAAAGTGAAGGTACACAATACTATCTGTGAAGAAACACTTTTGATGCGACTTATACTTTTCGAGAAAATTGTATATATAATGTGGTGTATATATAATCTCGTGTGTGGCCTTTCACCCATACAAGAACGACAGAGGATATGCGGCATTTTATCGCCTTTTCCACTATTTTCTCCTGCCTTTCTTTACCTTTTCTGTCTCGGGTCTTTTTATGATTTCTTTTGCATGTTGATGGATTTTGCGGAAGCCCCTGACCGCACGAGCCCGGGGCGGCCGCTCCTTGCTTAATCCGGTCCTGCCTTAATGTTATCGTCACAGTGTCATTAGCGGTGGTGGTGAAATCCTTGTCTATTAATCCGAAAGTAGGCAATTCAAGCGCTACGTCTGGCAAACTTTTTTCCCGTTCATTTGTAATGTAACATGAAAAAGAGAAGACGGGAAAGCAGGGTGCAAAAGATAACACCATGTAAAACAGTTTTTGTTTCTGGGTAATCAATATAATTTTCTAATTGTACCTATCATAAAAATTCGAAAAAATAATATTTTTCCTGCAAAAATCTTTGCTTTGGTGATGCAGAGAACGAAAAGTTGAAATTTACGTACTGTTGTTAAGAAAAAGTACGAATTTTCGGATTTATCTTTAAAAAATGGAACAGTATATTTCAAATCAATAATATATTCTAACTAAAATTGTAGAAATTGACAAAGGACATATAAATGTGCAGGATTGCGAGTGTACGTCTTATCACTTTCACGAATAAGTCCTCATATATATAGACCCCCATCACGTGGTCATTGTTGTTTCCTCTGTAGCGTCAAAATGTTGCAGGTCCTTATGAAAGCGCTCTCCTTGCTCTACGGAATAGGTACCAGTGGCAGATCTAGGGGGGAGGCATGGAGGCCATGACCCCCCCCCCAAGGTCTAGTTTTCGTTTATTACCTTCCTTCATTTGGCAAAATTGATTTAAATCGTATTTGTGTTAGAAGTATGTAATTATTTCAACAATATCGTATTGTACCGTATATACGCTATAAAAACAATATACAATATAATAGCAAATATGTTTATTATTTAACAAAAGTCTATGATCCCCCCCCCCCCCCAATGATCGATGGATCCGCCCCTGATACGCACCCATGTTCTTTGAAACTATTAAAGTGGGCATGAAGGAAATGTATTTTGAGAGACATCCTGTAGCTTATTTTGCTGTACTTGTTAATCAGAGTTTTAACGATTTCAACATAGTTCTCAGCTTTATGATTTCCAAGGAAGCCTTCAGCGTCTTTAACAAAACTGATCCATGCTTCATTCTCCTTTACTCTGAGAAGCTTGGGAAACTCTTGACACTCAATATCTTTCTTGATTTAAGGTCCAACAAAAACGCTAGGTGTAACTCTCGATTCGAAAAGCTTTGGGAACATATGTTGTAAATGCTTGAACTCTGCAGATTTATTGTCCAACGCTGCCGCAAATTGCTTTGCCAGTCCCATTTTTATGTGCAAAGGTGTCATTAATACCTTTTGAGGATCTACATGTGCCATCCATTTAATATTGTGATTCCCCACTGTGAACTCTGTACGTATAGGCCAATATCGTTTATGGTAGTGTGCTTTAGTATTGTTAGTATCACACTTTTGAAACTGCCAGTAATTTATATTCAAATAAAACTTTTGTTAGATTAGAAAAAATGGTACTTAAAGAATAGAAAAATGCATAAACTGGAAGTAATGTAAATACCATTGTGACGGCCACAAAAGCGAACTTTCAGGGATATTTTCTACATACTTGCTGCTCAATTAAACATAAATCAAAAATGTCAAACCAGAAACAGAACGTTTTTGAAAACGTGTTACACAGTATAATTGTTGCAGTTATTTATCGCATATAGGATGTTCATATGTATAATGTTTGGCACCCCCTGTTCACGAAGACGTGTAATGGGGCACCCAAACGGGAGGGGGGTTTCTGCTCCCTTCCAGGAGCCGATGACACATACTTACATATATAGTTTTAACTAATTTTCTTTAGGAACAGACGTAATTAAATATATGAATTGTGTACATTATGAACAGCTATAAATCAGTAAATATAACTAATATTAAATTCAGCATAAAGACGAATTCTATATAAGAAAATGTAATGTTGGACAGACACTACACCTATACCCCCCCCCCCGCGACCAGGAAGTAAAAATCGTGGTTGCGCCACTGGTAATACGAGGTATGTAATACGAAGTATGTAATACGAAGTATGTAATACGAAGTATGTAATACGAGAAATGTAATACGAGGTATGCAATACGAGAAAGTCTGTGTTATGTTATAACAACGCTAGCTTAAGCTGGCTGCTGTTAGTACAGTCCAACTCGGCACTCCGCGACGCCTCCTGTAACGAAGCGGGAAACAGCCCGAGAACATAGGCCTTCTGCCAGACAGTTGCAGAAATTAAACGACAAACTTCAGGGAGATCGTCAGGTGACGAAATTGCCCCAACAGAACGACCGTTCATAAAAAGTCAAGAATTTAGGGAAGTAAGTCGCAAATCCCACTAGCGTTTGGAGAAACTTTTACGCTGGTCATATTTATTACGTGAATAAAACTCATAGCAAGATATTTAGTAAAGTCTAATTTTTCGTTTTCACACTTCGTTCGGAATCATATTTTCGTTTATAAATATTATAAATTTCGACGTGATATTATCGGTCTCCGTTGACGACATAGAAATCTTATGTTTAAATTGCATATCAGAGGCGTTTCCTTAATAGTTGTGGATTGAATGATTGATGGATTATTTTGTCTTTGGGGACTCGTCAACTGATATAGACATCAGGCCCGTAAATATAGTGCATACATCCCGGGAGGTGATAGTATTCCTCTCCCTTTCCAACATTAGATATTCTGTAAACATGGGGATGTGATTTCGTATCCTTGGTGACCTCTTAGTCCCGGTCTCACCTAATTATTTAAAAAAAATATTTTACTACATTTACCATCAAACCCTCTGCGCAAATATTTAACTAAATACTTAAGCTAATGCACAACTCACTGTAACCAACGTCTAAAATAAAGCCCTAAATAAAGAGAGGCGTGACACGCTGAAGAGTTAAATAGTGAAGAGTTTAATAAGAACTGTAATTATATTAAATTTGTTTAAGTGGTAAAACGTCAAGTGGCTCGATCTATACTTTTTCTCGTAAAATATTATAAGTAATTTATTACTTCCAATCGTACTATTCTACTATAAAGTTGTTTTTTATACGTATTTAACCCTTTATTATTCTAGGAAAATAATACTCGAACGTTGAAAAAATAGTAAGATTCTGGATAAAAATTAAAAATCTCCAATTGAATGTAGCGCAATTATCTAATGCTGTAGTTTTCACTTGTGGGGATGTCACAAAAGTTCTTCGAAATAGTGACACTAACCTTATTCATTGATTTCTACAAAACATTAATTCTCGCGTTTTCGAGAAGAAAAACCTCCGTGTTTGAACCATGTCTTCAGTGTTGGAATTAAAATTGAACTTCCCGTACAGTTATCCTACACATTCTTAAATGTATGGGAACCATTTTTACGTTTTGAACATATGAAAAGATCATGATAATCAAAGTAAATATACAAGCATTGTCAGACATAATATAACAAATATGACTCGTAATTTGTTACTTTAAACCATTTATTTATTGATTCAATTACGGCAGTATTTCACGCGATTTAATGTTTTGGTATTTTAAAATTTATATATTGCAGTAAAAGCTGATTGAAAATTTTGAGCAAGCAGCATGGTAATTAAAACTATTAATTCGAGGATATTATCAAAGGATATGAAACAGGAAAAAGAGCCAATCTCAGAAACGGAAGGATCGTCGTACATCCTTTCTTTTTTGTACAATCCATCTACAAAATTGGTTATACGTAAAATGTCATCTGTCTCGTGTTCAGTATATCAGATGTGTGGAAATCTCACGATAGTATATTTCGTGAAAATTATCAAAGAGTATGAAACAGGAAAGGAGTCAATTTCAGAAACTGAAGGATCATTGTCGATCCTTTCTCTCTCTCTCTCTTTTTTTGTACCATCCATCGACGAAATAGTTTGTATTTAAAAATTGCATCTGCCTCGTGTTCTGTGTATATGAATGTAGAAATCTCAGAAAAAGGACGAATATAAAAGAATTTTGCCGAAGATGGAATACGTTGATACAAAGAATCCCGTACTAACCTGCCAAGTTCCGAGTCCTATTATTGGCATCTTCTGTCCATTGTAGAAAGTCACGTAACGGTCAGCGAGCTCTGCCATCGCGGTGTCGTGTGTGGAGCGTGTGTCCCGGCCGGCGTCTGCGCGGTTTGTGGCAGCCGCGGCTCCGGCCACCGGAGATTGTCGCCGTTACGGCAGAACGTTCAAGGAATGTTCAGGGAAAGCGCGGTGAGCCAAGGCCACGCACACTCCGTCCAGGGTTGTCCAGCATACACTAGATTCGCCACCTAATTAAGTCATCGACGTTATAATTACCTCTTTGATGAGTCTGGCATTTGAACCATGCTCGTGTGTCTTCCGAGAAGGTTTCGCTCACGGGCAGTACCAATACGAAGCCTTCAATCTCCGGATGCAGACATTCATGCAATTAATTGTTAAAAGACAGAAATGATATCTTCTCTATTTTTTGTGATAAACTCTTTCGAAATTGTATGAGAATTACCAACTATTAAGAAAAACTTCATTCCGATGAAGCAGATATATCCATTTTTCCATAATCTCGCTTTTTAATGCATTTCAAATGTTAGGATTAACTTCCTCGTTGCAAATGTATTTTGATGAGAGTCTCGTTCAAATATCAATTGTGGACCATTTGTAGAAAAAAAATACGAAAGAATAACATAAGATAGTTCCTTAAACTTCGTTTAATTTTATTTTACAGTGAAGTGAAATATAGCTTTGGATCGTTTATCTGGCTTCTCAGAGCATTAATCTGACGAGAAATTCAGTGATTACATAAAATGTTGAATTCAACTTTAATTTCTATTATATTGTCATTTCTTCATTTGTTATGCAAGCAACCATTAACAAAATGTCGATCGTGCGATTCTTCCTGTACACGCACGGAATTCCTGGATAAACAGTTACACATGCATAAAGCTGACATTTTCAAAATTTTAGTAAGTCCGTATATGGAAACTTGTAATAGGCGCATGGAACTGCTTGTCAGTGTCCGGTAATTTTCGGTTTGTAGAAATATTTATTGTACAAAGAGTAGTGTTTTTAATAAAAATAAACTGAATTTCCCGACACTCTGCTAATGAGCTTGCGAAAGAAAAAAAAGCACTTGGGGAGAAATGAAACCACATTTACTCAGGACCATCTCAGAATTCTCTGGCAGTATCGACGAAAACCACGGTCGAGATGGGGATTCTATTCCCCGCAGCATTACATGTTCAAATATAGTATTTAAGAACAAATATCATTGTGGAAATTAATAAATAAAAATATGGTTGGTTTGCAAATAATCAACACATCTTAACATTTAAATACTCAAAATAAATTAATGTTTGATTACACACACGTGTGTGTGGGGGGGATGTGCTATGAATGTCTTGTTATGCTTTATATAGCTGAAGTCAGGAAATCACTGGCACAAATTATGCTTGTGTGTCAAGTCCTTCACGGCCGTGACGGCCCGCGGCACCCGTCATGGCCGTGAAGAAATCATAGGATCCATTTTAAAAGTTAGCCTTCAACATTATATCTATCAAAAAGTAGCAAATATCATCATGTAATGCATAGTTATTTGTAGCGTTGTAGTAGGATCCAGGATTCAATAATCGAATGCCTCGACAGACGTGGTGGACCACTCGTTTGTTCAATCTCCTGCTCTAAAAAATATTATCTACAGAGACGCAACAACGAACACATAAAAAAGTGTGGTTTTATGAAACGCTTCTCGCTTCACTGGAGATACGGGTCTTAAGTACTTGGTCGATTTCACTTCATAGTGGGTTGGCCTTTGCATTCTCAATTGTCATTACCTTCAGCAAGCATCTAAAACTAAAACTGAAAATATATAGCGGCTACGAATTTGTCCGAACTATATTTCAACTATATTCAACTATATCGATGATAATGTGAATCCAAGCGAGCATATTTTTTTTTATAGATTATTGTTACGAAGAAAGGATAATTGGTTTATTATATATGAACGCATGTCGCTCTGTCATTAATATATTTAATGATATTGTTGTAATTTAGTGAGGATGTAAATATTACGTAATATATATATATATATATATA
>BOPP01000004.1:13785815-13801971 GCA_017312745.1 Gryllus bimaculatus | reverse complement strand
ATATAAATCACTTACTTTTATTCGATTCAAATTTGTTCTGAAATATAGTACTTTTATAATTTGGTATTTGAAAAATTGATCGCATAAGGTGTAGAGAAAAAAATCAGCGCCAAAAAATCATCTGAAAATTAAAATATCCCCATAACGTTGATGCACAAGATCTCTCCGACTCGGATATCAAAAATGGAAGACGATTTGGTGCCCCTTCATGTGAAGTTACTGAAAAATGACGCATGACGTTTGAGGTGCATGTTTTTATTGCTTTTATATTACTTTACCGTTTACGTACGTATATACGGAGTAATATACGTAGTTTAGGGAAAGTTATGTAATGCCGCGGAAAATCGATTTCGCGATTTCAACGGAAATATGCATTTTGGCCACTGATACCAAAAAAGTAGTTTTTTTCAAAATGTCTGTCTATCCGCCTTTCTGTGAACACTACTAGCACCTATACCATACGTAAGATTTTTTTTTCCAAATTGAAGGAACACGTGTCTATCTGGCTCGAGTCGAATCTCTGATATTTTGAAAAATATCTTTAAAATTTGGGGGTACTTGTAAGAATGGAGTAATATGCACTTATAAAGTGGCACAGATCTGCCTTTCAGGTTTAACTCTGAATTTTCGAAAATTTCAAAATTTTTCGGTTGTTTTCTTACAACAACAAAATTGAAGTTAGAGTTTGTCCGTCAAATAAAATTTGTTCACCATAGTGGGTTCTTTCATTAAGGCCGTGTAGATTTCTTTGAAAATTGAAGTAGTTTTTGCGCAATGTTGAGAGCAATATGCGCACTTGTAAAAAAATTACAAAAACAAGATTTTCTCAAAAAACTGCTCCAATTTTTTTCTTTAGACTTTTAATTGGGAATGTGTCATTAAGATGTCATAGACGCCATATTGCTCTATTTTTTTGTTTTGAAAAATTACAAAAATGTTCTTTTTTAATTAATAATTTTAAATATAATGTATTGTAATGTAATTAAACTATAAAAATGTAATTTTAACTTGTATTTCACGTCGTTACTATTTATATTAGCGACAATATGTTCACATTATTATATTTATGAGTACATATGCTTTAAATAATGTCAAATAAAGTTTCTCGAAAATTCACTAGTTTTCTGTGAAAACTGGCTCAAAATTCCGCATTTTCAGAAATGCTCAAATACCATTTTCTCAAAAATGATTCCAAATCTTTCTTCAAACATTACGAACGAATCGTGCTAATTGCACTCCTTAATATAATAAGTTCATTTCGGGGTATTTGGTTTCAAAAGTTACACAAATGTAGTTTCTTTAAAAGATCTCTCATGCACATTTCCAGCAATTTGTAAACACTATTGTATTTGTGAGTTAATGTGCTTCAAATGACTTCGAGTAATGTTTTTCGAAAACTCAAAACTGTGAACTTCAATTTTCAAATTTACAGTAGCGCTTAAACGCCAGTTTTTTTTTAAACGGCTCTAAATTTTTCAACGCAAATTGCCATTTAGTACGATATTTTCGTGTTCTTTAATATTCTTAAAATAATATTTTCGTTCTACTATTAGGAAACAGAAAAATTAAGAAAACTTGAAAAAAAATGTACTTTGGCGGGGATAAATGGTAGCTGGCAAGAGTATGTGGCTAGTCGGAACCAAAGGACATAGAAAACTAATACGAGAAAGTCTGTGCCATTTTGTTTAACCACTAGTTTTTATATCTGTGTTTGGTTCGAAGAAGTTAACTCGTAAATTGTAAATTTCTTCTAACGGTATTACCGTGGTAAATATTGCATGTTGACATTCGCTAAAAATTACGTTCGTCACTTCGTTCCCAACGTATATTATAATCGCAATCGTGATGCTAAAAACTTTGCCAAATTCCATTTGAAAGTCCGAAAAACATTTTGTTAAGATTTTCAAACTAATCAACGAGTACATTATTAATTTGAAAAGCGTGCAAAATTGAAAGAAACTTGTACAGCATCTAGTCCTGTGAGAGGTGTCTATGGTTCGTTAGACAAAGAGAAACTCAAAAAAATATAAACCAATGAGAGTTTCATTTTGATTGAAAATTGCAAATATTTGATTGTGATTCTCATTCTGCGCGTGTCGGTTGAATTCCTATACTCAGAGCTTCACTGCTCATGCGCCGGTCATGCAACCGCAAGGCTCTAAGGAAGAGGCCATCCGTAATTGAGTAATTGCTGTTCACTTGTTACGTAAAAGAACAGCAACTTTTTTACATCCTTGATATGAAACAATGCTGTAGTGTATATATACTGTACTATGTAATTGCAGTATTTGTAAATACTTTCTGTTAAAATATTTAATTTGTTGCAGTGTTAAAAAAAGCTATTTTATTTACTGTTCTCGCGCAGTGTGCGTGTTACTTTTTGGAAAATCATTGTGTTGTCTTATCCAGCAGAATTTTTTCTGCTGTGACTACGAGTATTCTACAAGGTGTCCCATTTAACTTGACAACTTGAAATAACTAAAAAAATACGCGATGTACGAAATATTGAGCCGAGACCAAATCTTAACAGTTTTGAAGGGGGAATCATTCTATGCTAAAATCAGCACACACCCCTGCCCCCAGCGGAGCCTCCATTTTTTATTTCAGATTCGGATTCTACGGACAAAAATACAAAAGTTTTGTCTAAAAATTTTTTCTGGTTTGTGATAGCTGGCGCTGTAATTGCAAAAATTTGATTTCCGAAGATTTGTGACTGTAATTTGAGTGGTTTTGAGCGTGGCCTCAGGGCACACTTGTCAATTTGTTGGTAGCGTCTCTCCATGGTCCGCGCCTACAGTACTTCAGAGGCGATCCGATATTTATCAAACATTTACTATTCTGAACTAACATTCCTCCTTGTTGCATAATGGATTATGTAAATGTGCAAGAAAAAACTGAAATGATTTTTATTTACGACAAAGCTGGGAGAAATTTCGACGCTGCTTTTAATTTGTATGCTCAACGTTTTCCTGACAAAGTTCTTCGCTCGCGTTCTTCTTTCGTTAGAATTGTTTAACAATTCTCTACTGACGGAAGTGTATAACCGAAGAAAAGAACACGTAGTTTCTGCTACTGGAGAAAATAATCAAATATCAGTACTCGCTGCAGTAGCTCATAATCCACATGCGAGTGTTCGAGAAATATCTCAACAATCAGGGATTCCTTGTATGAGTGTTTGAAGGACACTAAAGATACATAAATTTCATCCGTATCATGTATTTTTGCATCAGGAATTAACTGACAATGACTTTCAAAACCGACTACAGTTTTGTCAATGGTCAGTTCAGAGAATACAAACGAATCCGAACTTTTTACTCAAGTACTATTCTCTGATGAATCGACATTTACAAAGCACGGTAAAATTAACCGCCATAACGTGCATTTTTGGAGAGTAGAAAAGCCACACTGGATTTGTCAAGTAAATCATCAGCGACCTTGGTCTGTTATCGTTTGGTGTAGAGTAATTGGCGATAAACTTATCGGACCATACTTTATTGACGATAATCTAAATGGTGAGAAGTACCGAAACCTTCTTGATAAAGAACTACCGAGAATGCTCCAAGACGTAAGTTTGGAAGTGCGACAAAACATGTGGTTTCGACATGATGGTTGCCCAACACATTACTAATTAGTAGCATGTAAGGTATTGGATCGGGATTACAATAATCGTTGGATCGGTAGAGAAGGACCAGTGTACTGGCCAGTCAGATAGATCAAACAGAATGGCTGTGCGAGTAAAGATAGTGAAATGTATAGACTAATACATGTGTGGTTTATTGTTTTGGTTTATTTTTTAACCTTGTAATATTTACTACAAAATTATTTGTTAAGAAATTCATAAAAAATATTATATAAATTTTAAACATTTCTCCGGATACATACGTCACAAAATTGGACCTCCATCGTTATTAATTTTACACTAAAATATATTTAACACTCCAGAGCCTTTACTAAGTAGGTGCCTTTCATTTTTGGGTTTATTCCTCTTATCCGCTTTTTGCTACGTGCGTACTTACAGTCCGCTACGACTATTGACATTTCAAAATATGGTGCGACTATTGTTGGGTTTATTGCAGTATTTAACGAGAGTATTTTATTTGTTCTTTGAGCACTGTGCATGGTTTTTTGTTGAAAACCATCAACCGCTGTTGTTTAGGTTAATAAAGAGTTATCGTTATTTTTTTAAAATTTATTTTTCTCTCTTTGTTGCTTAATCCTGCAACTTTATCTTGCGCATCTATCGCAAATATATGTTCTCTTCAGCTTGAAAGTTGAAACAATTAAATGAGGTTACCTACTTAATGTAAAAAGAAACTTTTATATTACAAATAGGTAAAAGAACTTTTTAATACTTAATTTTGACTTTTAAATACATACGTTTGAAACTACCAATACCGCTGTACTTATCAATGTCAGGCTGTTCTGTAAGACCGATTGGTGATTTGTGTAAATAAAATAATATTCATTTTGCCCTTAATTTATCACTCCACACTTTCAGAGAAGTAGTGCCAAAACCTACCTAATACTAGTGCCAAACTACCCGCATGCCTTTGACAATCAATGTGAATGTTTGTGGGGCTGGTTGGCGTATCTACATTTGATGGCTCTAAACAACTCTAAAAAAAGAATACTAAAATACCATAAAGTAACTAAATAATTGTAGTATTCATTGGTATAATCAAATTTGTCAAAAACAAAGTCGGAGTTACGTAAAAAAACAAAAAACTATCTACTTGTGCCAACAAGCCCTGGTCTCCCCTACAGCCTATCCAACCCAATACATTATCGAAACCTGTGAATGAATTATGATTTTAAAAATATATTTAGTAATATTAGTTTCTTGAAATAAATGATTAATTTGATTTTAAAGTATCTAGCCAGGGAAGTAGTAAATTGTGCCTTCAAGTGAAAGGTAGTAAAACTTTTATCAAAAATGAAACTAACGCAAAATATTTTTTCAACTAGTTTCCAACTCCCTAATTCCAACATATCTCTTACATAATGGCCGCATTTTTTATTTTTAAAATACTATATTTATGCCTAATTTTTTTTTTCAAAATAGTTCTTTAAATACATTTTCTTAATACTACCCACATTGTTTGAAAAATAATTCAACAATCAATTTAATTTAACAATTTAAAGCAAGCGAAATGCAGTGCGTTTGACCGGAAGGTTCTAGGTTCGAGTACCGATGGTGGCAGGATTTTCGACACTAGCTACACAGCTAGGTCGAATTCTGTCGCTGTCTGGAGGAGAATTCTAGTGGCCGGATGCTCTGATCGTTTTACGTGGTTTCTCCTATCAACACAAGGTGAATGCCTAAGCAGAACCCCGCCATGGACCTGGTGCAATATTTCCTTCCTCTTCTTTCACCTATCCTCATCCGTAACTTACATACACATACACTTACATCCCCTACACTACCACACATGCCGGGAGACCGGTCAGGAAGTTTGTCGCGGCTGGGGCGGTGCCACGCTGGTGGGAGATATCTGCTAGGGGAAAATGCCGCTAGCCGTCGGTAGGTCGGCGACGGATCTCACCATCCACCGCCAACTCCGGGGAGGGCAAGCACTACACTTAAAGGACTAATGACGTTAGAAGTTCTAGTGTCAGACACACTAATTAAATCGCCAAAAATGGAAACTTCGCCATTTTTAAGCATATTTTGCTATATTTGAGGAAAGTATTTAACGAAAAAATTTATAGCTGTTTTTAAGATTTTTTTATATTTTCCAAGAATTGTAATTCAAAATACTCGGAAACAAATTGTTTTTCAAAACATTATATAAGACTTTATTTAAAGATCTACTTTTAGAAAATATTTCATTAAGGAAAATATCTCTATCATGTGTTGTACTTGTGCAATGTTAATCTTCTTTTTTATACGTTTCGAAAATTCGGAGAGTTCGTCGAAAATCGAACCTGCGCCACTTCCTTAAGCTTATAATCCTCTATCTGCGGAACTAGTGGAGCTAAAACAGCACATACTTTCTCGCGATATTGTTCATGGTAATGTAATATTATAATATAACAATTGCTGTCTTACACTTCAACTACCATGTGGAAAATTCTTTATCAAACGAAGCGTGAAAAATACGTATACATTTTTAATTCAAATTTTTAAACCAAAACATATCTCTACCATTGAATTCAGTATATTCGCATCGCAGTATATTCGGTACATAAATGTACCAAAGATGCGCGTTTCGTATTTTAGCCGTAAATAAAGTTATTATTTTATATTAACGCGATCGAAAGACATCCAAATTATACTCTGTTATCACTGTGGCGTTACAACGATGTATTGCAACACGCAACAATGACCGCTAGTTTGTATGGGATACACATTGTTCAAATTAGCATTTTTGATACCACTAGCAAGAAAATTAAAATGGATAGAAAAATATAGTAATTAAATATAATATTTTTATATTCATCAAAATGATTCCTACATCTTATTATGGAAACCATCAATTCGTTTTCACATTTAACTCAATTAAAGGACACAATTTAAAATATGTTTCTAATCGTTTCTAAAAGACTAATTTGTAAACGTTTAACGAAGTCTCGAATGTAAGAAACGAACAAAGAATTATGAAATGATGTTCAAATTCTAAATTCCGTAGCATATAACTGCCTGGAATAGTATATATTACGTTCACGAAGCGCAGTAAATTAGGAACGGAAACTACACTATGTGATCAAAAGTATCCCGACACGTCCAAAATGGTGTTATGGTGTAGTCTTGTTTTTCATGGAGGGGGCTTGCTCCCCTTTTGTTTTGTATGGCACTATCACGGCACAGGCATACGTTGATGTTTTAAACTCCTTCTTTCTTCCCACTGTTGAAAAGCAATTCGGTGATGGTGATTACATCTTTCAAAACGATCGAGCACCTTTTCATACTGCACAGCATGAGGCGGGGTGGTTACCCGACAATAACATTCCTGGACTGTCGTACTCAGAGTCCTGACTTGAATCCTATCGAACACCTTTGGGATGTTTTGGAACGTCGACTTCGTGCCAGGCCTCACCGACCTACATTGATATCTCTCATCGGCGCAGCACTCCCCGAAAAATAGGCTGCAACTCGTCAAGAAACCTTCCAGCACCTGATTGAAAGTATGCCTACGAGAGTAGAAGCTAACATCAAGGCTAAGGTTGGGCCAATACCCCATTGAATTCCAGCATTGCCGGTGTATGGTCCCACGAACCGTTAAGTAATTTTCAGTCACGTGTCCGGATACTTTTGATAGTGCGTGTCCGGATAGTGCGTTTGTCGCCAAATTACACAGACAATACTCATATTTTCAGAAAATTCAACTTGTCCTTATTTGAAGATCTGGTTTGCGTGAACACATTTCATTTGGAAAAAATGTATCTTCACAATTGTTGTTGTAGGAAGACGCCGAAAAAAATTTAATTTATCAAATTTTCGAAAAATCCGGTGTTTCAACGAACATGAGACCTGCACTATTATTTTAAGCGCATTTTACGCTATCTAAAGGTCTAAATGTAATCAAACCATTTTCTGCTGTTTTAAAAAAAAACGCTTAAAGACAATAAAAGTTGCCTATATTTGATAAAATTTCGAACAAAAAAATGGAGTTCACGCTTAGGAAATTAAAAGAAAAATGGGGACTTAAAATCAGCCTTAAAAGACCGAATATTTATGCATCGGAGAAGATGTGTCTATTATTAAAGTTTCTGATGACGAAATAACTAACTGTTCAAAATTTAAATATCTGGGGACTATAATTACTGGCGATGGGAAAATTCATCAAGATATCATCGCTAGACTCGCAATGGGCGGAAACGCAATCAAAGCTTTACATCGCCTTGTATGGAATAGTGTGTTAAGACAAGACACAAAGAGAAGAATATTCCACAGTGTAGTGGAAAATATTATATTATATGGAGCAGAAATGTGGCCTTTAACAAAACGTCGTAGAGACAGAATACGGTCAGTAGAGCTCGACTTCATGAGAAGATCTTTGCAGATAAGGCTGGACAAGATGAGGAACGAAGTGGTATGAGAAAGAGCTTGGGTTCAAACAATCGTAACCAGAAGACTAGAAAATAAAGCTCATCAATGGGATGGACATGTCCAGAGGATGAAAAATGAAAGATGGTAAAAACAAATTTTAAATTGGTTACCTGAAAGAAGGCGTAGAAGAGACAGACCTATTTTGACCTGGAAGGTCAGGAAGTGATTGAGGAGAAAGGATTAGAAGGTGGCCAATGGGAGGTCCGATAAACATGGAAATCTAAAAAGACAAACTGAATTCTTAGGGGTAGAAACCGTCGAAGAAGAAAAAGAATTCACCGTGTTTTCGAGCAGCATTGCATTCTTCTCTCTACACCCTAGGGAGAAAGTAAAACTCCAGTATAAACACCTAATTGCGTGTAATCGTAGCGTAGAATCGTGCGTAGAATCGTGGGGAGGTAGCAGTGAAATATCGTCGACCACCTTTTTCTCACACAGATGACAAATACCCGCGCCGTCACAAAAAAGTTTTTTTGTAAAATTAAGTTTCATTATCTTATAAATTTATAATGCTGTTATACAAACCTAGCGTTTGCAACTCGTTTACAACATTGCTTTATTGCATTGGTACAAATTTGAGACTCGTTTCTAATGTGTTCAAAACATGTACTTATGCAATAAAGCTTAACATTATAAACTAATTGCATAAACTGCCATTATCAGTAAATCATTTTTTCTCTCTACCATAACCTGTGTCATATTACACTGTAAATCGCGTAACAACGATAAATAAAAATGACGTATGACAATTTATCTTCTTCTCTCTTTATTGTGAGCTCCATGATATACCGGAAACTATTCAAACGACGGGACGACGGGTTTCTTACATAATCTCACGGTCATCGTAGTCACGCTTTCAATGCAATGCGTTCTAAATCTTGACAATTACCGGAGATATCAAGCGATTCCCGTGAATTATTTGAAAGATTTCCTGCATAATTTTTAAAGAATTTTTCTTGGTAATAGCATTAATTTAGAACTTAGAAAGGTTTGTGTGTTGAAGCGTGGAATCATCTGGATATATCTTTTACGTACATAAAGCAATAATTAATTGAAAATATCATATAATTGGTCATGCAGTTGACACATGTTAAACGTAAAGGAAATATCTACCAACATTTGTCTGTGTACGCGCGGGCGTGTGTGTGTTGATGTATGTGCACGTGTGCGTCACTTATCATGCCACATCAAATCAGTCATCACGCCATATTTCGACTATTGCAACTTCCTTCTGACTAACATGACATTCAAATTATAAAGTCAACTTCACGTAGCCCAGAACGCATACGCTGGGTTTTTTATATATATTAAAAGTACGACCATGTATCGAATTGTTTTGACAGAATTCGTATGCTCTAGGCAAAAGACGGTTATTCCATTCTCTACTTCTCCTGTTTTTAAATTTTAAACGGTTCTCATGTAACACGTCTCATAAGTAACTTCAATCCTCTGAAACTAAATCGAGCTCGTGATTCCGCTCTGCTTTGTGTACCACGTCACAACACGACTTCGTTCAGTAGATCATTCACCATTACAGCTATCCGAGAATCTATTGGAATAAATTACCAGCGAGTCTAAAACTTTCAAATACTTTCCGTAAATTGAAAAATGAATTAATCACATGGGTAAGGAATAACGACATACAGAATGGCGTTAACGTCTTCTCCGATCTCCAGACTTCTCCCACTTCCAAATGCCCGGTCACCGCCTCCGTTAAACACCGTACCTCCTCCACTCTCTATTTTCAAAAATCTATCCCATAGCTCATTACTATCCTCATTTTCCATTACCTCTCGCACCATCTAAATTATTAACATTATTATTTTTCTGAGTATCCAAATGAAATTGTTTAATAAAATATACAAAAAATTATTAGGGACGTTCCAGATAAAATATACTTATGGCTATCTTTGTACCGTTATCATAATATTTTTTACAATATATTGGCATGGAGAAAATTGATGCTAAGATCCCAGCATACTTAATATTGTTCGTTAATACTGTCAATATTGTATTTTAAATTTCTGTTGTTATCAGCATATAGTGTATTTTGCTTCTCTGGTGTTAAAATGATTTTAGATTTATGTAAAGTGCGAATGGAAACCAAACGTAGTTTTCTGTAACGTTCCTGGAATAATTTCACTTTTTTCGCCTACTTCTTCCTCCTATTTTTCGCTTCTTCCCTCTCCCACACAAATTTCCCAATTTTTACTTTATGACCCTTTCCCATGAGCGTCTTTTCACTTCTCTTTTACTAAACCTCTCTTTCACTACTATGTATAACATATTCTATTCTATTAATATTCGGCCACCATCCTGATAGAGGTTTTTCTGGGTTTTCTCAATCGCTTACGACGTATGCCGAGATTGTCCGTTGCCTTGCACTCTCAGACAAATGTTCAGCTTGCCCCCTCTCAGTCTCTGTTTCTTCTTTCTCTTTCGGATTTTCTTCTTCATTTTCATTTTTGTTTCCCTTCTCTCATTTTTCCTTCTCTTCCACGTTTCTCTGTAATTTGATAATGTTCGGCCCTAAGACGCCATATTGATTGAAGGTTTCCGGCTTTACTCAGTCACTTAAGGCGAATGTCGGGACGGCCCCTACTTTTGGCCCACAGACGTAAATGTACAGCTTGTCCTCCTCTCTTAAAATATTTCTACTCTGTATGTATGTAGATACAGTGGTTAGGCGTAAGAGCAAGCTCTATGGTCTGAGCTTTGCAATTAATAAAGGCATTATTATTATTATTATTATTATTATTATTAATATTATTATTATTATTATTATTATTATTATTATTATTGTTGTTATTATTACCTTCGTAACAAATTTTCTAAACCTTTGCAAAGAAAGGGAAAGGGACAAGGAATACGCACGCCAATTTCAACGAGAACAACTGCTCATTTATTTACATGGGAAGAAATTGCACGGGCAAAGCCACAAACGACACTGTATTATACAGCACTCACTTCTACCTAGTCATTATAACAGAATAATGACAATAATCTCAAGAGATTTTAGGTAACACATTGAAAATAAACTAGCTACTTGATACCTGTTAGCGACTGTCATAGGACATCATAATAAGTCAGCATGAAATAGTAATATACCAATTTAAACATTTTCTTTTATTAACTGCATTATCACACTTGGCAGCCAACGCGTAGAATTGACTATGACTAATTAAGCAGAGATAGTGTTGAGAACGAGCTCGTCATAATATTACAAAAGACAAAAGAAGAGTGCTACAAATGGCTCAGAGTTTCCCGTATAGTTTTGTATTTCCTTTGGTCTCGGCTAGCTACTCATAGACGTGCCACATACTCGTGCCAGCTGCCATTCCCGCCCAAAGTACATTTTTTTGACATTTTCATAATTTTTGGTTTCCTAAATGTAGAGCAAAATTATTATTTTAAGATTAATAAAGAATAGTTAAACCTCGTCCTGAATGGCAAGTTTCTTTGAAACATTTGGAGCCGTTTTTAAGGGGCCTTTAAGCATTACTGTAAATTCGAAATGTAAAACTCTTTTTACAGTTAAGTTTCGAGTTTTCGAAAAACTTCATTTGAAGTCATTTTAAGTATCTAAATTCATAAATACAATATTGTTTACAAAATGCTGAAAATGTGCATATCAACGGCGTGAGAGATCTTTCAAGAAAAGTACATTTGTGTAATATTTGAAAAAAAACAACAAATTAACTTTTACGTCATAATAAAGAGTACAATTAGCACTATCCGTTCGAGCCGTCTTTGAGAAAATGACGTTCGAGCGTTTCTAAAAATGCGTAATTTTGAACTAATTGTCACAGAAAACATTTTAGTATTAGAGACGCTTCATGTGATATTATTTAAAGTACATGTACTCATAATTGTAATAATGTGAACAAATTGCTGTTAATATAAACCCCTCCACGTGGAACATTGCCACCACTGATGTGAGGTGCGTCTGAAATTTGCTTTGATACGGCATATTGATCTGAAAGCTATAGCATGGATGAATAGATATATGTCTGTAGCTTCCTAGCCAGTTCTTCAATTCCAGAAAGATATTATTCATTATAATAATGATTCGCCGCTGACTGTAGCAATTCGCCGAATGATGAAACGCGACCCATCTGCCCCAGATATTTTGTTATACTCTGAGGGTCGGTATTGTCATGAATGAGGACATCTCCAGAAGCCAGCATTCCTAATTTGTTTGAAAGTTTACGCCGTGTACTCGCCTTATTCCTTTGTGAATTTTCCCCTCACTATTCCCTTCTTGAAGAAAGCGAATAGCGCACCGGAGCTCGCACTTGGCGGAAGCGTCAATTGTTTCATCTTTTTTCACGTACCCATAGATAGGGAGCCAGCAAGCTATGATAAACTCAAAGCTAAAACTTTTTGAAAAGCTAGCCTGTGGTGTGAGGAAAAAGGACACGTAAGTATGGCGGCCTGTATAGGTGTCGCCGTTGCGCTGCACAATGTTTGGAATGTGTCGAAAGGAACTATGCTATTGGAGAAATAGTGCACAGCTAATTTTTGTTGTAGATTGTGCGTTAGATAGCCAAAGTGTAAAGAAGTTGTATGCTATACTGATGTGGCGTCGCAAACTGTACGGCATATTGAATTAAAAGTATCGTTTTTTAATACCCTGTTGGGTTACGAGCTCAAAATTTTTATTTTTTGTCTAATGGTAGAAAATTATTTTCATTGCCGATTATGACCAAGCCATACCGTTACGGCGTCTCGAAGTAGCCGCCACACTGGTTCAAAGAAGTTCAATTTCTCACTAATCAATGAACGTATGTATCATAGGCACAAGTATGGCAGTACATTGTTAGGACACCCCGTGATCCATTTTGGTAAACAGATGCTATGTCATATTGATAAGACGTCATTAAATCGCCGCCCTACTGTAAAACCTATTTTTTTTAAATACTCGTAATATCATCTGTAATTGCTGGAAAATAATTAATAGGTTAGAATGCTTCAATCTTAGTTATATACAACAGATCTCTTTAGTCTCATATAAAATACATACTTATTTATATAAACTCTTGAAGCTATATAGTTTCTACTTATATACTACATGTGAAGACAACGACTAACAAGGATATTTTTCTGGGACATAATTGTATAATCTTTACTCAACTAGAAATTGGACTGAATGGCTGATTTGCAACGTTTTATGACAAATTAGAATCACTACATACAAATTATTAGAATTAAAGAACTAGCTACATTTTGACCTTGAGTATTTACTACGATGTGAAACTACCACGCTCTGCCATAACAGCCTCTAGACGTCGCGGCATGGATATAAAAAGAACCCGGATATGCTGCTGGGGAAGACATTGCCACACTGCTTCTACTATAGGTGACCACAAAGCATCCTGCAGGATGACAAGAACGAACAAGTTATCGATCGATCATAATGTGAGGCAAACGTATAGAGGAAAGAAGCAGTTGAACCCGTCGTTCTTCGCAGAAAGCATTCCTCGCCACCTACAGTCGTACATTGTCCTGCTGAAATATGGCATGTGGAGTTGCTTGCAGGAGGAGCAGTACCTCGGGCTATAAAACCTCCCTTGTGTAGCGGTTGTTGTTCAGATTGCCCTCAATAATATGAGGCGAGAGCGCACATGGCGCCAATGGCGCATTAAACCATCTCACATGGCATTTGTTCACTATGGCGCGGAACATTGCAGGCTGGGAGATTGCGATCACCTTGGTAACGTCGAACACGTACGCGGCAGTCGCTGTATCACAAATTCAAGCGGGACTTGTCCGAAAACGCCACATTTTGTCACACAGCACGCCAGTAAACACGTTCACGTGCCCATTGCTGTCTGAGTCGTTGGTTGTTTCTGGCCAATGGAATCTGACGCAGTGGTATGCATTCCACCAGTCTAGCCCTCAGCAGACGGCGTCGAAACGTCGACGAAAACATGACCACACACCTTGCAATGCAATAACATCGAGCCAACACTGTGGACTACGCCGTCCTGTCAGTTACATCCATGCGGTCATGATAACGGTCATATCGCGAAGTGATCTCATTATTTGGACCAGTACGCGCTCGTCGCTGTGTATGACCCTCCTCTACTTACTGGTTCCCCACACGCATCACTGTCGTAACTGCGCGCCCCGTTCGAGATGCAATGTCTCGGTACGACAAATCCGCTTCCCGATCCCGAATGATCCAGATCGATCATTCTTCCCCGTTTCAACTGACTCAGATGCTGATTTTGGGCTCTTTGGCCTCGACGAGGCTGCTGGGCATACGTGCACTGCATCTCTACGCAAATTTAATCATTTCTTGTGGGCACACTGTTTTACAAATATGCCAATTTTTAAGTGATTCCGATCATTCCTTCTGTGTGTTGCAATTTTCACAAACAGCAGTGTATTTATAATTTTAAAAACTCAAGGTTTATTTTTATATGTATCGTAAGGGTGAGGGAAACAAAGGACCAAATGTAGTTTCTTCAGTGATATTCAATTTCATGACAAATCACATTACTGAAGAAGTATAGGAGATTTATGAATTTAATGATGCCTTCGGGGAACAAAACCAAAAGCACGCTATGTAGAATTCTGTGCACTCTTGAGTATGGTGAAAACGTTAAAGAAAGAATGTTAGTGCATACCTCGACTAAGGGGACATAGTTTCACGCGATTTGATCGTACCTTTGGTACATTGATGCGTGAAGTCGGGCGAAATAGCCGCGTTTATTTTCCTTACCAATAGAAGGCAATAATCAAAAGTGCCAAAAAGACTGAACTTACTATTGATTCTACTTTTCAAGTAAAATCAATTTGGTGTGACACTTTTCTGAAACTCAATAAATGAATGTCCGCAGTGTTTTGGGAAAGTAAACAAAAGCATTGAAGACAAGTTTGTATCTTTCAAAATGAGCTCACAGAGGCACTTCATCTTCGGAAATGTGCCTAGTTGCAATGTTGAAACATCACCTTTTATTGACGATATAGTTACATACAACCTCAAATTAAGGAAACTGAACACTAGTGTACTTCCCGAGACTAAGGCATACCCTCCTGAAAAATTCCCTTAAAGAAGTAAAAAATTAAAGATCTTTAGAATGTTACAAGTTACTTATATCCCTGATGAGTGCCGCAATTTTTATGAAGAGGGACTTTTCTGGACCCACAAAATCGTCAATATGCCAACAACGATAATGATGATTTGAATGATGAGTAATAATTGTTTAAAAAAGATTATGCATTTGTACACCTTAAGTACAACTTAATAATATTCACCTACGTTATAAAACATTTTACAAATATACAGGTTTATTTCCATCCGTAGAGATATAATACCGGTATGGCACACATATATTCGTATTTCCAACTTTAACATGTCTCAAAAACATAACTATGGCACGTGTAACTGTCATACGTCACACTTATAAAACTTTTACAACTTAAGAGGTTAATTTTTCGCGTTTGAGACATACAATCAGTATGGTACAAACTGTACTTAAGTGAAAATTTTGACATATTTGAATCTGTATGACGGGTACTCAGCGACGCCGAAACGGTATGGCATGCTCATAATCGGCTATGAAATTGTTTTTCTGTCACTTGACAAGAAAATTAGCTTTGAACTCGTAATCGAAGAGGCCATAAAAAATGACATGTTGAATTCAATATGGAGGGCAGTTCGAGATGCCGCTTCGGTATGGCATACAACTCTTTCACACTTTTGCTAACTAATAAATAATATAGAAGAACAACTAATAAATAATATAGAAGAAGAAGAGAGAGTGAGAGTGAGAGAGTGAGAGGGAGAAAAAGAGAGAGAAAGAAAGAGAGAGAGAGAGAGAGAGAGAGAGAATCGAGCGAAGTAGTTCAGTGCTAAGCACGCTGGTTTCAAAATCATGAGGACCTGGTTCCATCCCCGGGCAGGCCTTCCTAACAGGGGGTTTTGTGATTTCCCTTCGTCACAAGGCGAATGCTGGGATGGTTCTAAAATCCCACGAATCCTCCCTTTACCCCACCTAACATCTCCTGTCATCATTCTAGTCCTTTCACTCATCATAATAATACTTGTAATAATAATAATAATAATAATAATAATAATAATAATAATAATAATAATAA